>JANHGO010005640.1:0-22715 GCA_024606505.1 Aquila spilogaster
TGCTGGTCCTGCCCAGAGCCACGGCTGTTTGAACTTGAGTCGAGAGGCAAAGAAAGCTGTGTTGGAAGGAGGTCACCCCTCAACTAGGGCATGTAGTGACAGGACAACGGGAAGTGGTTTTAAACTGAAAGAGGTAGATTTAGACTAGAGATTAGGAGGGGATTCCTTACTGTGAGGGTGGTGAGATGCTGGAACAGGTTGCCCAGTGAGGTTGTGAATGCCCACTCCCTGGAAGCATTGAAAGCCAGACTGGACGGGGCTATGAGGAAGGTGTCCTTGCCTATAGCAGGGGACTTGGAACTAGATGATCTTAAAGGTCCCTTCCAACCCAAACCATTCTATGATTCTATGATTCTAAGAAGGAAATCTAGGTTCTTCTCTGGAGAATCTACTGATTGGGCTTCTGGAAAGTGCCCAAACCTGAAATAAACAGAACGCTTTTAACATTTAACAGAGTTGGTTTCAGCAACTGTAGAAACCCTTGACCTGCTCTGTGTAGCATTTTTAAGTATGCAAATAAATGTCAGCCAGTGCTATAGGGCATATTTTAGAGGAGCTTAGGACCAGAATTCCAGGTAGTAAAACTATGGCTGATCAAGTTTGGGGATATACAGGGAAAATGAAAATCTTTATTTTAAATCTCTGCTCAGCTCTTGCTTGCCATAGGCACTTTCTTTCAGATGATCTTTTCTACTGTTTTACATTCCACAGCAATAGGCTGGCATTTCTGGTCTCCTTCAGAAAAAAAGCAAGTAGTCCACAGCACTACTTCTACCAGCAAACTCAAATTTGCACACACACTTTTCCTCATATCTAGAAACAGACATCTTATTACTAAATCTCTTAGGTACCTGTATTTAAATTCAGAGAAATGGTCGTGTCATTTGTGTCAGGAGTGTGTCCGTATAGCTTTTCTTAGCCATATGTATTTGCTTGATTTAGAAGAATTCTTCCATAGAAGTATCTCTGTCAAGTGTTAAGCTGTCTGTAAAAGACCAGGCTGAAAATAAAAGATACAGGATGCTCAAAAGTACAGCTTGACAGCTTGTCACCCACGTCTTGTAATTCTCATTTAAGACCGGATAGTGAAATATCAACGTCTATATACAGTAACTTGCTAAGGTTCTGAAAAATGATCAGACACTAATGGAATGATCCTTTGATATATGTCTGAGTTTCTTTGACATTACTCTGTACTTGCTGTTTCTTCACTACGCAGAAATCCCACTGCACTTATGTACATGTCACCAACTCTGTTCCCAAAGGGAACCTGCAATACTGGCAACCCTGTAGAACTAACAATAGCACACGAATGTTCCTGCATGGTGAATGTAAGCAGAGCAAGCCTGTGGCTTTCTTCACTGAATTCTTTCTTGCCACACCTCATTAAGATAAAGGCACAATAGCTCTTAAGCTTTGAAGTCTAATGCTGGTAGAAATGTAAATGTCCAGGAGAAGGGAGAGGCAGTCCTGGTGTGATGTTGAAGTTGAAATGGATTATTTAAAATCATATTAATAAGAGTACAAAGTTGATAATTCATCTGTGACCAATTTTAGTGGAACCATCACTATTTTGTTACAGTTTCTTCAGTGGATATTGCCTGCACTAAGTGATTTCGGTTTCAAGTTCAAGAAAGAGCAACAAATGTGACAGAAGCCAAAGGAACATAGCTGTGCTGTCCTCCTTGCATGCTTGTGTTTGGCTGAGACGTTTAAAGACAAAAGGCAGCAGAGGTCAAATCAAGTTCCAAAGAAGGCTCATCAACTGATTTACAGTAATTATGTGCTCAGTTTCTCATACCGTTAAGTCATGCAATGAACATAAATTGACTTACGAAGCTGTTACTGGAGACTGATGTCTCGCTACCCGATATGGAGGGCATTTTACAAGGACTTTTTTCTTGTACTCTAGACGTTCACTGTCCTTTGCAGAGTGGGAGACGATCTGGCTACAGCTTCTGTAGGCAGTAACACATTCCTAGGTTTCTGGCTTCAGCCCTGGGTTAGGAGAGAAATGGCCTATAGCTTAGGAGCTCCCTGGGCACCCTGTGAAAAAGCTCAGAGCAAGTGCTATCTTATTTTGGCATCTCCTCCTTTATCATGTTCTGCTCTTACAAAATGCTGTCAAGTATGTTTTCATATTTTGCTTACATGCTTTTTTTTTTCTCACTTACAGTAAAGATATCCTTTCTAATTACCTTCTTAAGAAATTCACCAGGAAACTTCATTTCAAGGAGTGTTTCAGCATCACACTATCCCCTCTTTCTTTCAGAACCCCATATGCTGACAAAACAAAAGGAAGGTGCCTCTATCAAAATATAATGAGATGGCCCAGGTACTTCATTTCTGCAGCTCATTTGCGTTGCTGTTGTCCTGCATACAAAGCAGCAGAGCTGCAGCTGTAGCTCAAGGCATATATACAGGCTCCTGACAGATCTGCTTGAAAGTGTTGGGCTTCCTGTGGAGGGCCCACTAGAAGCACACAGCACACTGCTGAGGCAGGCACGTGAGAACACTTTTGCGAGGCCTTTGCTTAATGAGGGATTTGAACCTACACTGTAACTTCAGCAGCTCAATGCAAAATGTGACATAGCCTTCTGTCTGACTGTGGGCCTGGTGCTGCCAGAACTGGTCACTGCTGGCTTTTCATAGACCGCCTTTTGACCCTAGCAGCCTCATTTATGCTGACATTGACTTCCAGGGTGCTGTCTCAGCAGCACGGATTGAAATGCGAAGTAGGGGAAGCATCTCCAGATGCTTCTGAGATTTCACAGAGGAAGAGCAGTCCAAAGCCACTGAAAGGTGGAGAGGTTTAATGGCTCAATCCTGCACCTGCTTTCTGAGCCAGCACACAGTGTAGGATGGTGCTCACAGAGGGGCTGCAGCTCCTAGAGCCAGCCCAGTGAGTCAGCTTCCACACTGACTTTATTTTAGGAGTCTGTCACCCTTTGGCTCCCACCACTTGTTAGCTGTTCAGTTCTGGTTAGGTATTTTTCTAATACTCTCTTGACTCTGTCACCCAGGCTCAGTAATTTCACTCCTGTCTTTGTTTCATTTTCTTGCTGGCTGTATTGTATGTATTCTCTCACTTAAAAGCTCAGCAACCATTTTTCCTACTGAAGCCAAGCCAAGATTACACACCTGTGCATCACAAAGTCAAGCCCTGGTCATGGGGCTCTGGGTTACAGTTCCTTCCTTGGTGGCTGGGTATCTTCAGTACTGAGCCATAGCTATGCTTGGTATTAGAGTCTAGCTTCCATCAGTGGGGTTCAGCAACTTCTTTTTGGCAATGCTTATCCTACATTCAGTCTTGTTCTGCTGCTAGGGTTTGCTTAAGGGATGATGCATGCATGAGCTGTCCTAGTGTACCGGTGCAATCTCTCTTAGCATCTTGTGTTGTGGCTGTAGCTAACAGCACTTGTACCCTGAGAAGAACTGCTTCTGTGTTTGAAATTCCTCTGCCATCGTTGGCATTGAGTGCAAGCTGATTCTATCAAAGTGTTCCTGTATGAGAAAATAACAGCATCTGCTAGCCCTTTTTTTTCCTTTGGAGAAACTATTGAGCAAGCTCACTGACTTGAAATTGTGCGTGCCTTGTTTTCCGGAAGCCAGTACAGCTTCATCTTAATTCATGTAACAAATTTCCTACTCTGATCTAAACATAATGGTATTACTAAACATTTTCCACTGACCTTAGACTACTGTTTATTTTATTTAGGGAGACTGAAGCTGAACGCTGTCGCCATGACCAGCTAAGTGATTTTCTGTTTGTGATCAGTTCTTATGCATCTTATTGATTCTCTCTCTTCCATAATGCAGGCAGAGACTTTAAATTTCTTTCTATATAACTTCAGTGAGAGTGATCATGTCTACAGCCACATTCTGTGCAACATTTTGGGAGTCAGATGATGTAAAAGTGGTCACGCTGTTTCTCTTTTCGTTTAAATTTTGTGTAGAAACTTGCTACTAGCATTCTTTGCTGTGAATTGATTTAAAATTCTTCTCACTCCACTGAGTGCCTACTCCTATTCATGTATTACAACTATACTAGTAGGTATTTTTGTCATTCTTTCTTTTATTCCAGAAGAATCTTGGTTCTGGGAAAGAAAAGTGAAACTGACTATTACAGATTAACTCAGGAAGCATGAACTTGTGATAAAGTACAGGTTATCCAGTTAAGAGGCAGGTGCCGTAAGTGTCCTATGTATATAGCTCTGGTATCTTACGTCACGGTCAAATAACCTATCACAATTATGACATTTACTTGCTCTCATCTCAAATATTCCCACATGCTTGGGCTGTTGCTCTCTTCTGGGGACAGAAGGAAGCACTCTAAAGCTACTGCTTTCACTCCTAAATTCTAGAGCGTGGGTGTCCAACCTTTTGGCTTGTCTGGGCCGCATTGAGTGAAGAGGAGTAATCTTGGGCCACATATATGTAGGTCACTCCAAAAGTAATGCCTCCTATTTATTTCCATGGAAACTACAAGAGGTAGAAAGAGTATAGTAACGATGCTTTATAGAGCAAATTCTCTGCAACAAAACACTATTATTCAACAGTCACCACCACTAAACTGTGCCTTTTTGCCAGCAGTGTACAAGAGCCTGCATGCCCCTCTCTGAACACGCTCTAGGGCCTAATAAATCAGCTTTGGAAAAATAGATTATGTCAATCTCAGCTCTTTTTAGGAGAGTGAGTCAAATACTGCTGTATTTAGTGATGTACATTTAAGTAAGCACGGGGATATATGAATAGGAAAACACCGAAGGGATATACGAATTTGCTGCAAATTCAGAAACAAAAACAGAGGGGGAAAAGTTCCAGCAAACTGCTGCATTTTCAGGTAGCTACTGGTGGCCTTGAACAAGAGCAGTGATTGCAAGCACAAGTGTTAGCAGCCTAACAGGAGTGTTCTTGGAACCCACTAGAAAACACACAAATGTTTTCTCTAGTTTTATATTGCCAACACAATTGTCAGAGGTAAGATTTGCTAATGCCAAAGCCAGGGAGTGACTAATCAGTCTGTTAGCAACAGAAGAACAGAGCAGTGCTAACTGTGGATAAACACACCAGCTAAACCCTGTAGGGCAGGCATGCCCAACCCGTGGTCCACACGCTGTATGCATCCCTACACAGTTCACACTGCGGTCGCTCCCTGCCCCACGCCATCATGGCGAAGGCTCTGCCCCACTGAGTGGCCTGGCCCAATCCCAAACGTGCACCCATTGCTCAGCAACAACCAACGTCGGTGTGCAATTGGAACTGTCAGACCTGAAACCAGGCCATGGCGAGGGCAGTGCAGTACCAACTCAAGTTATGGCAAATAAGTGTGTGCATCTTGATATGCTGGCTAAACGTAATCCTCTGAACAGCAAAAAAAATAGGCAGCCACGCTTTTCATTTAGATAAAGGAGTCTGAGATTCAACATTGCTGAAAAAATCACCAATGTCCTGGTATATTTGAGATTCTATTTTCAGTTGACATAAAAGCATTACCTGCAAATTTTCAGATGGAATTTATAGAGTTACAATCAGATGTACAACTCAAAAAAAATGTGGTCATATCTCTTTACCAGACCCCATCGCTCCTTACAACTCTCTGAAAGGAGGTTGTGGTGAGGTGGGGGTCAGCCTCTTTTTCAGTGCAAGTAGCGATAGGACAGGAGGAAATGGCCTCAAGATGCGCTAGGGGCGGTTCTGTTTGGATATTAGGAAAAAAATCTTCTCAGAAAGAGCGGTCAGATATCGGAACAGGCTGCCCAGGGAAGTGGTGGAGTCACACTCCCTGGAGGCGTTCATGAAATGTGTAGATGTGGCACTCAGGGACATGATTAGTGGGCATGGTGGAGATGGGCTTGATCTTAAAGGTCTTTTCCATCTTTAATGGAATCTATAATGCTATGATTCTATTTTGCTGTGTTTTTACTTGATGTATCACCAACCTAGCTTTTGAATACTTATAGTGCGTGGGTGTCCAACTTTTTGGCTTGCCTGAGCCGCATTGAGTGAATAGGAATTGTCTTGGGCCGCATACACAAAGGTTGCTCCAAAAGTAATGCCTCCTATTTATTTCCATGGAAACTACAACTGATACAAAGAGCACAGTAACACTGTTTGATGGAGCAAATTCTCAGCTACAAATTGCTATTTTTCAACATTGCCACTACCATTAACTATGCATTTTCACCAGCAATGAACAAGAGCCTGCCACCGCTCTCCACCTCACTGTGCTCACATCCATTGTTTGATCTCCATAGATGTGTGCAAGTGTTGATAAATGTCAGTGGGTGCCATTTTTTCCATACAGAATAATTCATTGACACACCTTTGCTTCATCGGCACTTTCATGTCAGATGCCATTTTGTCAGACTACCCCTTTGCTGCTATCTGTCACATGGCAACAACATGTAATGGAATATTGGTGGGAAGGTTCAGCTTCTGTTACCATACCACCAACCTCTGCCTCCGACAACGTGAGCCAACATAATAAAACAGAAGGTGTTACTTTTGGAGCATTCCTCATAAAATGTATGTTAAAGTTAATGTATAGAGGTGACAAAACTCATTTTAATCTTCAATGTTTTTTCTTTAAACAAGAAAAAAGGAACAAAAACAGAGAACTAGTGGGATATTTGACCTTGTTTTTGTGAAACGAATGCAACAATATCTGGTTTGATGGCAGTGGTTGCAATTCTTAGCGAATTCTCAAAGCCTTCATCAGAGATTTTTGATGAAATCTAACTCTTCCTGTGCTTCATCCTTGACAATAGTTATTCACAAATGTACATACTGCCAAAAAGTGATAGCATGAATAAGGCATTACCGTGAAGTGAGGAATGTTCTTCTCTAGTAAGAGAAGTCTTATAAAGGTAAAGAGACATGGTCAGATTTTTGAGTTGAATGTCTGATGGTAACTCATTACACTCCATTTGAAAATTCCCAGGTAATGTGACACTGCTTACCCAAACTCATTGCTCTCCTACTGCTGCCCCAGGTCTCTGTTGCACTCAGGGCTTTCTGCCCAGGTACCTGGTACCCAGATATGGCACACAGGCCACCTCAGCATGCTGCTGGCTGATCCTTCACCAACCTTCTCATTGACTTCTAGGTGCTTGGTGTCATCTTCCAGAGCTCCACTTTTCTTCCCAGGCATTTTATTTACAGTCTTGAATAGGAACATGAAATCACTGAAGACCCTCCACAGAGAGGCTGGCAACTCCTCCAAATGTATTTGGTAGATCACAGATGCCTTCCACTCTTCTGTCTATTGATTTCCATCTGTTAGGAGAAGGCATGGCTCTGGCTGTAAAATGTTGACTACAAAGGTGACTTTCTGAAGCATCCTGCTCAGTTTGAGATGCAAAATCATCTCTAAATCAGTCTCTTGTGTAAATCTGCATTTAAGCACATTCTCAGGGACCTCAGAGAATTAGATCATCAGTCCATTTCGGTTAATAATAGAGAGTAGATACAGATGGTGTTTCTCCCACAGGCTCCTTTCCTTGCCCAGGGAGCAGTACTAGAGCCTCTTACACTGTCTGCCTCTGCTGGGTGAGGCTGAGGGGCACAGAGGCCAGGAGGCCAATGCATGGAATGTGCAGAGTGGAGAGCCAGTGGTGAGGCCACCTTGTCTTCTAACTGGGCATGGGTCTCGTTCTCGATAATCCCACATTTGTTGGGAAGGATCAATCAGGATCACAGGACAGGCAGTGCCTCCTCTTTTAGAAGTGGTTCAGGGAACTCCCAGCACCTCAAGGAGGAGTTTCTCCCTACACCTGGGGATATGTCAGGTGCAAGCGCTGTTAGAGCCTATAGTTCCTTGTCATGCACAGTGGGAGCACATGATCTCAATGCCAGCTTTCCCAGAGGCCGTTCTGTTTGGGATTATTGTGAATTGACAGAACATAGAAATGCTACACTGACTCTTATTCCTGTTTCTAGAGATGTGTCATCCACCTGCTCAGTAGTGCAGCATCTCTCTTTCCTGCAGCCAAGAGCTAGGCTCATTGCATCCCTGACCTCCAGGGAGAGCAGCCTGCTTGTGCCAGCAAATACTGAGCTCGGGCACACATGGTCACCCTTCCCAGACACCAGTGAGTGCCTGAGTGCTTGGGGTCATGGTGATTCTTGTTTTCACTTTTCTTGCAGCACACTGGACAGAACCAAACCCTCACTCTGTGCCTGTGCTTTGATTGCTCGCTGCTCTCACTCTTCTTGCGCTTAGCAAGTGTATTTGCTAACTGTTAGATCACCCACTTGCACATTCTTTCGTGTAATTTTCTGCTTATTTACAGATCTATCTAGCTTTATTTGTTAAACTTGCAAATTGCCAAGACACAAGATATATCAACTAAACCTTAGAAGGAAAACTGAAGAAAGGAATGTCCTTATTTACATCTTTAGTTTACTTTCTGTTATGGAAACAATATCTGTGGTTCTGCAGTATAAAGTCACAGTTCTCCTGTGAGCATCTGACCCCCTCTGGCTAAGAGCTGTCTGTACTGGTTATGGTAAAGATTAGGCCTGGAGGTTTCAGTCATTCCACTGAAGTCATAATTTGAGAATTACATGGTTCTAATTGCTTTCTTTCAGTGTAAACTGAGAATGTAGCATTTTCTTCTTTGACATCACTAAATACATTCCCTTAAAGAATTTATACAATTTATTTGTTGCCTTTTACTACTACTGCTTGAGCTATCATTGAGACCTGATGATGCTCTATAGCAACTTCCCGACAGCGTACACTTTTTCCTATTAGGATGGATTTGCCAAGTTCCAGAGGCTTCTGAATACTGTTACACCTCAAAAAATAGAATATTGCAGAAACTGGGGATGCCTGTTTGGCTTTGTGTAAGCTGGCTTCATACATAACTCTCTCTTGCAGCGTAATCTAATCATTCCATTATAACATCATCCCTTTTTTTTTTTCTTTCTTTCTTTTTTTTTCTGGTGCCTGTGGTTATGCTATCAAAGAAAATACAGTGAAGCACATTACTGCGGGACACTTCAGTACCACTGCAGAGCACCTACAGCAGAAATGAGCCTGCAGTAGTCCAGCAGCATCCGGTTAGTGCAAGTCTCTGGACAGAGGCACTGGAAGATATTCCATGGTAGCAACTCTATGTCTATTCACTTTCTGTCATGTTTAATCATTTTTGTGCTTGGAACAAGAGTGACTTGCTATCATTGATATGTCAGCCTCCGCCCCGCGTAGTAAGGTATCTCTGGAAGTTTTGCTTTTTTTTTTAATTTGCATATTCCCAGCATTGGTGTGGTTATCGAGGCTTATAACTTGAGCACTCAGACTTGTGAAAATTACATGCAGCAATCTGCAGATCGTGTATTGTGAGAAAATACGCATCAGGAGGTTCCTCACTTTGTTGAAATAGTAATTGTAGGGTGTGAATGTTTAAGCAATCCTGGTGTCATCAGTTTACGGGCTGGTTTGGCCCAGTTCCATGACGAATGGCATGGGGGACCCACGGGCCCATGCCCCGGGAAAGGGGGAAAGGGAGAAGAGAAAAGGGAGATCGGCCTAAAACAAAACAGCGACAACGATCTGAGGAGGAAAACTAATATACTAAATAAGATATTGGAATGCAAAGTAGCACAATATAATACAATATAATTGGAATTGAAGCTAATAAATCAAACAAAATGAGAGAGAGAGTGTGTCTGAAAACTGAAGGCCTTACGCTAATGCTGAAGGCGAGACGGCTAGGGAGCACCCGCTGCTGTGATGATCCAAAAGGGAAGAAAGAGCTGGATCTCGTGACTTGCCAACAGTTTTATCTTTCCCTCTGAGCGGAAAACAGAAAAATGCAAAGCAACGCAGAGTCCTCTTGTGTACATAGTTCTTCTTCTCTTCTGAGACAGGTATACCTGGAATACCTGGAACTATCAACAATCCACGGAACTGGAGCATTAACTCTTTAACTCCCAGTGCACCACGTGATGTTATGATGTGGAATACCGATAACAAAAAATCATAAAACCATGACACCTGGTCACCCCCAGAGTGTATCTATATCTGCCTGTGTCTGCACTGGCACGATGAGGAAATGTATCATATTCCTTTCCCTGGAGTATTGAATGCATTTTGGAAGAACAAGAGCAGATGTCGGCATCAGCAGAAGGACAAGTGATCATGTCCAGGAATAGGACCAGTGTCCCCAGTGGCATCTTATTATTGTCAATGGATTATACAGGATAATTAATCTAACACTAACACACATTACACAAGCAGAGAAGTGACTGCAGACATCGCTGACTGTAATGCAAAACAGGTGCCTATATCAGGGACTTCTAAAGTTAGGTGAGATAAAGCCTACTGTGGCATCTGGAAGCAGGCCAAAACCTGGGTGCAGTGACAGACTTGCTGTTGATCTGATGATCATTCTCACTGTTCCATGTTTTTACTGCATATCCAGGGCACTGCAATTGTAAAAATGCATTTGAAACTAACCTCTAATGAAATGAGGAGATGAGAAAAAAAACATACTGTGGTTCAGCTTGTGCCAAATCAAAGATCCTGCCTAGAAGGAAAAATAGAAGAGATGTGTGGTTACTGCTCTTTCAAATATGCAGTGGCTAACAAATAAGAAAAATAAATGCATAGACTTTAATGTGATCTTTTTCTAAATTCTATGATCTGGTGAAAAGTACAATGCATTCAGGAAGGCTGATACAAGTTTAAAGCAGACTTTCATATGAAGATAAGCATATTTCAAGGTGGGTCAGATACATCAACATAGCACACGATTGATTCAACACTTCACTGCAAATCAAAAGTGAACAACTCATAAATTTATACTAGAAATGAACTGTACAAAACAACACATCAATTTACTCCCGCCCCTCCACCAAAAAAAGAGGAAGAAATGTTGCCTGCTCACTGTACCTACTAGTCTTCATTATTGGTGTTGAGGAGTACTGGATATGCTGTTCCAATGTGGCGCCCATGGCGACAAACAACTATCTGTAGCTCATATTCTTCTACCTTCACTGTTTCACGTGTGACTCTTTCTTCAGACAGCAGAAAAATGATGGTGTAAAGGGCAAATTCAAACTCAGGGCTGACACCGATAAAGGTGCTCCCAATTGGTTTGACTGAGCCCTTCCAGCTGAACTGGACGCTCAAAACTTGGTCATCTCTATCAGGCTGAAAGCATAAAAATAACAATGCAATAATCTCCAATACAGCTGTGACCACACGTAGTATCAGATTCTGGATTGTAGGTACAATTCCTCCTGTTTATGGTTCTACAACTTCTGAACTGCTCTACCTTTTCCACCTCGTAAAGGTAACCTCGCACCTCTGAGGACAATTGATGGAAAGCAGTTTAAATCAGTGAACTTTGTTTTCTGTGAATAACTGTTTCTGCTCCCAGCCTTTTGGCACAAAGATACCTCGAAAGGGTCCAGAAATGCAGACACCTGCTGCATGTACAATAATCACAGATGACAGTAGGAAGAGGATGAAAGGGGATTTGTTAGTGACTATGTATGTGACTAGACAGATACCGGGAAAAATGCAACACTGTCTGCACCATCGTGCCCTGATTCATTATCTCACTTTTTGTCTGTGCATATATTGATTTTATTTTCAAGGCCACCCTGCTCGTTCTTACCCTGGTTTTGTTCTTCCGAGTGATGTATCCCTTGTAGTCAATTTGGTTATGCTTTTCCTGAAGATAAAATTGCACCCAGTTGTGCAAACCTAAGATCTGTTTACCACGCTTTGTTTCTCCAACAAAAACATGTTCAAAACCACAAGAATCAGGTCTGTAATAATAATAAAAAAAGCATGCATCTTTTATTTGTTTAAATAGTTAAAATTTGCTAAGATAAAAGGAAAGAAGATGCACAAGTTTGTCTAGGTTCATTTGTGACAGGATTAGTTCAGGGTCTGTTGGGTTTTCCTTCTTTGCACAAAACTTGCAATGGATTCTATTCACAAAGTCTGAAACTCTATTTGATGATGAAGACTGTTAGTAAAATCACAGACGTATCACTGCTGCTTATTCTGATTTTAGTCAGGCTTTTGACACCATCTCCTGAAACAGCCATATAGACAAACGCATGAAGTACAGATTAGAAAAATAGATGGTGTTGTGGATTGAAAAGTGGATGAACATCTGCACTTGAAGGTCTGTGACTAGAGATATCAAATCCAGCTGGAGGTCAGTCACCAGTGGTGTACTGCAAGGGTCAACATTATCAATATCTCATCAGTAAGTCTTTAACTTGATCTGTGTGGGACCAACATACACTGCCTTAGGCTGCATCCTAAGGCTGCCTTCCAGTTCTGTGTGTAATGAATAGAATTCAAGCTTGCAGTTGCATAAATCAGAATAGTGTAGATATTCATTGAACATACCTGTCACCTTCTTTCCTGGCATAGAGCTGGAACCAGATGTCATAGAGCTGATACTTGAAATCAGCAAGGTTTGGCTTTGCTAGGTTTTTTTTAAGAAGATACTCATGAGCTAGCTAAAGGACAGAAAACAAAGATACATATATTTGTAATTCAGTGTTTTCAGTGACCAAAAAGAAGTCTTCACTACTCACTTTCATTACTCCTGTCATTAAGATAGCATCAAGAAAGCAATTGTTTTCAGCTATTTCTTCTGGAGTCACTACTTCTTCTACTCCGGTTGATGTCTCATAGTTGTCCAATAAGGAAATAAAGGCTGTAGAAAAAGAGAAACTTCTGATGAACAAGATGTAATAGTACCTGTGACCCAGTCTTTAGAGTCAGTATAAAAAACTGTCATATAACAGGGCAGGAAGGATGTTCCTTTATGTGTCAGATTTCATTCTCATTGGACTGGCTCAGTGCCAGATCAAAGCTGTACTTCTTTTTAGGTTAAAAAGCTCAGTACTGAGCTCTCTAATGGAACTAAGTGGCTGAAGCAACAATGAACATCTACAAAAAAAAAAAAAATATATATATATATATATATGAGCTCCTAAATTACTGATAGATTGATTCTTATGAACTTATGTTATGCTGGCAGAAGGCTTTGTGGGCATTATTTCAGCATGGACCTACATAAGTTGACCTGAGTTTGAGCTCGTGGCCACTGAGTGGATGATTTTATTCTCCCTGATGCACCCCTCTTGCCACCCACTGCCTCCCATCACTTCAGCTGCTCCTGGTGTACAACCAGTGGATTCTGTGGGTAGATTCAGCACAATAAGATAATAAAAAAGTATTTGAGGTCCAAAACATAAGTCATTCCCTGCCAGGTTAGTGAGCTGAAGTGGCTCAGGGTTCAGTACTTAGCTGTGCTCACGAGGGGCAGGATTGTGAGCTCAGTGAGGAGTATGGGAACAGAGAACAGTGCTCCTTATTATGCCAGCTGTTTGATCAGCTGAGCAACACAATGTAGCTCCACCTAGGGAAAAGAAAAATCAGGAAAGGAAACATATACTGATAGACATGCTTGAAGCATAACCCTAACAGAAGTGCAAGAGGTAGCTGTGAATCTAATGCTGTCTGAAAGGGTTAGGAGCTGTGAGCAAAGGAGGAAAGATGCCTTTAACATCTTTTTCAATACATGGAATAACGTCAAAGGAATGACAAGACTCTCATCCATTTTGCTTTGTCGTTGGAGAACCTCAGAACAATTCAGATCTTGACTACAGCAGAAAAGGGTGCTCCTCCTGACGCCAAGACTACAGGTAACCTACAT
This sequence comes from Aquila spilogaster, assembly GCA_024606505.1. NCBI lineage: Eukaryota > Metazoa > Chordata > Aves > Accipitriformes > Accipitridae > Aquila > Aquila spilogaster. Next base: position 13,698 of record JANHGO010005640.1, read on the forward strand.
TGTAAACACTGGGAAAACTACCTTCAAATGACATGCAGCCTGACAAACCTCACTTTCTGCTCATCTGATCTTCCAAATTATATGCAATGTTATGTTTTAGGTAAACACATAAAACCAACACAGACTCTTCGTGTCACTTCCACCATTAACAAACGAACAGGTCTCACTTGCAAAAGTTTTTATGTTCTTCAGGCGTTCTTCATTTACGTAGTGAAACAGATGTCTGGGTGCACTGTCTCGGACAGCACTGTGACCTTGTTGTACAGCATCTGCTTTTCCCTGGGAGAAACACCAGAATGAAACAACAACAGAAGCAAAATGTTCTCAGAGGAGACAGTGGCTGCCTTTATAATAACTAAAGTCTGGTCTAGTGGTTGGCAACCCTGCCCATGGCAGGGGGTTGAAACTAGATGATCTTTGAGGTCCTTTTCAACCCAAGCCATTCTATGATTCTATGATTCTGTGTTAGGAATGATTGTCCTACAAGACAAGAGAAGACATTACTGAAGAGCTGCCAGCATGAAGAATGAAGACATAATCTCTAGCGCTATAGAAGTCTGAAATTTTCAAAGATTTCTGGCTGGTTGCTTAGAAGCGGACATTTTAATCAATGTGACCAATAAGAAAATCCAAAATAGACGTGGCTTTCCAATTATCTTCAAGTTTCTGTTCCACAAAAGGCATTCTCAAGGAAGGAGGAGAAAAAATGAATAGCTGTAAGTTAACATGGGCAAGGAGCAACTAGAGCCTTGTTCTGAGAAACGGAGAAAGCATGCAGGAGAAGCTTTCCCCACACACACTTTGGCTAGAGGTAAGTACACCTCTTTCAACTTTATTATCAACAGCAGGAGCAGCAACAACCCTGAAACCCTTCTTTCTCACACCTCTGCTACTCCACTCTCCAGATGAGACCCAGGAATTCCTCAGTTTTCTCCCTCAATCCCTCAAAAATGTCTTGGAACCTGCCCCCCCCTTGTCCCTTACTGCAAGCCACCCAGATCATACACACATAGGTACACATAACCATATGCACAGAATCATCCAGGGTAAAGGAGACCTCAGGACATCTCTAGTCCTGCTCAAAGTATGATCAGCATCGAATTCAGACTATATTACGCTGGCTGTCATTCTGCTGAATCTTGAAAATGTTCAGAGAAGGAGATCTCACAGCTCTTCTGTTCCATTTGCATTTGTCCTTCTTGAATTTCATGATGTTTTTTCAGCCCGTTCCTCTAGCCTGCCTAGGTCCAGCTGAAGGGCAGCCCTGACCTCGAGCGTGTCGCCTGCATTACCACAGTTTGCTCTCATCTGCAAAAATGGAAAGGTTGCATTCCATCTTCTCATCCTCCAAGTCACAGATGAAGATTTGATATGTTATAGGACCCAGGACAGGCACCTGAGAGATGCCACCAGCTTCCAGGTACTGTGGAACATAGCAAGTTCTCTGTATTATTCCCTCTCCTAAGTGACTATCATTTGGAAGTCTTGCCTATGCAATTAATGGAAATGATGAGGCATAAGCAACTCTTTTAGCAAAAAGCAGCTTCACAGACATTTTTTCCTACAATACCATTCTGCCCATCCTACTGTCACTTAGCAATTAGTTACCTGCAGTTCAATTGCATAATCTTTCCCAGGTGTAAAGCGGTTAACATCCATATCCCACATCTCATTGAAAAGTTTAGAAAGTTCACGATTGAAGGCCTTCCTGCCAAGAAATACAAATAAATGCATATGTTAAAGAAGACATGTACTATTATTTTTGAAAGTCACATCTAGAGTCTTCTAAAGTCACTCTAACCATGTTTTGGACACTAGGTTGTCAACAGGAGAGCTTCCTCTTGTCCCCACATCTTTCCATCAGTCTGCTCTGAAAACCATGGAGCTTATGGTCAATGTTAACATCTAAAGAATGCAGGTAAGAAAACATGAGTCTTCCCTAAGGTTATTCTAGAATACATTTTAACAAAGTTCTTGTTAACATGCTGTATTTTCTATGCAGTGAAATAAAAATGAAGATGGTGTTGTTTCATTGAGAAGGATTCTATGTACAAACCAGAAGCAAGCAGAAAATTGTTACCAGCATGCAGTAGCACTACCCAGAAAAACAGAAGGCAAAGAATTTTCTCTTTGATGCTTTTCTAGTAATCTTATAGACCCTCTTTCTACCTTTTTTCCTGCAAGACTCCACACTAGAGATGCTTTCCTTTACCCACATCCGTAGTTAAGCTAGCATGAAGCTAGCAGGATGAAGGGGGACTAGGATTCTGAACATAGTGTCTATATACAATAAATTCCTTGCATGCACTGATCTCAAATATTTATATAAATCTATCCAAACTGTTCCTTTCCTGATTTTAATGGACTTTTGTCCTGCATAATAGTGTACAGTTTTCAGAAGTGTACCCATCCATCTACCAACAAGATTTGGGAAGGTTTGCTATTGTGATGAACTGCCCAAAGGTAGTTCCAGGTCCAGGGCATTATGTCCACAGTGAGGCATAGAATCACAGATCTTTTCCACCAAGAACAGAGAGAAGAAAGAGAAGTGAATTAATCTTGAAATGACGGTTGAACTAATTGATTGAAAACCAGCACATGCATCAATGCCTAGAGGAGAACACCCCAATAAATTTAAATTTCTCCTTCAAAGCAGATGTTGTGAAGAAGAAGTGCTGAAATTTGTCTTTCAAACAACCATTTGAGAAACATCTCATGATTTTAACAGCGGATTCTTCTATATCAGACCAAGGCATCTTCAAGCCCGGTTCTGAACCCCCAGACTGATAATTGCTATGTCCTCTTCTCCTGTTCTGGTCAGGATGGAGATACATGCTGCATCCTTTGACCAGTGGCAGATTCCATGCTCTCAAGCAGAAAGATCAATCAGATGTAGTGATAAGATCACAGTTTTCTGATGTGACAGCCTAGATGCAAGGCAGCTTGATGGCAAGGAAGAGCGAAAGTGAGTCAGACAGGCACACCCTGTTGTTGGCAGGGAAGAAAGGCATTGCAGAAACAAGGACATTAATCAAGTAGTTGGACATCAGTTGAGGAGCAATACAGCAAGACATTGTGTGTCTTCTGTCCTGGACTGTACTTTGTGGATGGATGTGAAACTACTAGTCTAAGCTATATTCTTCAGCAGGAAACAAAAAATAGCCTAGAGAACTGGAACATTTTTCACAAATATTGAGCAAGACTTTTTCTCCAGAATTGTCTGAGTAGCTGTGGAATGGAGCTCAACAGCCCAAGATTAAAATCCTGAAAAGCATAAGCAGTCTGTACTTAACTCCTTCAGAGCCAGTTGCCCAAAGGAGTTCCTATCCCGGGGTTAAGAGCCAGAAACAGCCAGCTTGCATTAATGCACCAGAGGATAAGCTGCAGCAGCTGAGGAGCATAAAGAACATGTATGATATTCATCTTATATTCGGTATTATCTAGTGGGGAAAGCAACCTCCCTCAGTAGGGTATGGCTGAGAGCTGTAATACTTGGTGACCAGACCCGGGTCTGCCTGCAATGGGGGATCTGAGCCACCATGTACCTCAGCTGTGCTGGGGCACTGACCTTCAGTTTTGGCTCAGGCTCTGTGCTACCTCAAGATGATGGATGGGATATGTACAAGATCACTCGAATTTGGAGCTGTACTTGAATAGGTGTCAATGAAGGAGAAGGACTAAAAATCTTAGTACACAGGAACCAAAGGATATGTTTGTTGCTAGGGTTAAAAGAAGGACAATTTTTGCATAGGTCTTGCAGAGCATCAGAAGGAGGCTGTTGCAGAGTAGTTGTATTTATATACATATATATTTGGCTTTGCCCAAGCCCCTGGCTCTGCTTGCACAGCAGACGTAGCTGTGGCAATGTGGTGTCAATACAGGCTGTGCAGCCTGCACAAGCCTCTCAGCTTTGCACGAGTCAGCAACACAACCTGTCACAGAAGCCACCATCAGCTTTGCTTTTATTTGATATCAGTATTATTTCCACCTTCTTTCCAGGATCATAAGAAGAATTCCTTCTCAGAAGAGCTTACAAACCAACATTACACAGAAAATTGTTCATCTCAGCAGCCTGACTGAAGATGTTCCTGTTCCCAGAATCAGGATCAGCAAGTTTCCAGAACAGTGCAGAGGTAGTTTTCGAACTCCAAAAGGAAACTTTATGTTCCCTTGGACTGATCTAATTTTATTGCATCACTTTCCTCCTGGTTTCTGAACTCCTGGTTTCTCTGCTCCTCTGCATCAGCTCATCCCATCTGATGAGTTCTGCCATATTATATTCAATATGTTCTTCACCTTGGAAGTAACTACCAGTGGTGGGTAGGAATCTGCCATCTGTTGAATATCCAATGTATGTGAAACTTTAGGGGAGCCGTCAATATTCTTTTCTACTTTATGTATAGTATTCTATAAACGTATATTTTAGTATGTATGCATTTTGGTTAAAAGAAAGTCTTTTCTACAAAGGAAATCTGTAATCCCTTCAATACCTTCTGCTTGTTCTTGGTCTGCTCTTCACAGTTTCGTGCTGTGTTTGTAAAGGACTGCGGGGCTCTGCTTGATCTTTGCACCTCTAGAAATCTTATAGAATATTTCACGCATTTAATTTTATAAAATAAATGCCTTTTCTCTCCTGATTCTCTGCTGGGTTCTACCACAACATCACTGCGGACTCTTCCTCCCTGTTTTATGGTCCCTCTCATTTTCAAACAGAGCAGAGCACCTCTACACATTCAATACAGAAACATATATCCGTGCCAAAGCAAAGAACTTGTTTATCAGCTTACATAGTCACCTCATAAAAGCTCGCTCTTGAGAGTGTTGCTTTAAAAAAGGCCCATAAACTTAGCTTACGCATATGAGGTCGGACAACTTCAAAAAGAAGCGAATCTTTATGCAAATCCATTACATGCAGTGTTTAAGTAAAGCTTTCCTGAGAAAGAGTATTGCATATTTGTGATTTTCAGTATAATTGCACATATCACTCAAAACATATTTTTTTTGTCACTAATTCTCAGTTTCCTGCTTATGGTGAAACCTCTCAGCTGTTACTCTTGTGTTTTCTCATAGAATAACTTTTATCTAGGCAAGAAATCTGGCCAATTGGACTTTATCCAGCTGCAGTCTTGCTCAGAGGTCCTCACGTGCACAAAGCACCACTGAAAAACAAGAACACTTGGTCTGCAGTTGTAAGAGCTAAAAAAGCTTTTGGGGGAAGACCTCTGCAACAGGAGCCCCAGTGCAACATCAGCGTAGCTAGAGCAAAAGAAGTTAATGTTTCAACTTTGTTGTAGATGTCAAGTGAAACATGAAAGCTAGAGAGGATGCGCTTGTTTTTCCAAGTCATTTTCCCGCATGAAACCTTCATTAAGTACAAAACAATTCCCCAGCAAGAAGGTGTTTATTGCTATAAAGGAGAAACGACTCAAGAGGTGGAGAGAATGTAAGAAGGATCTGTGGAAAGTCATGTGAGCAAGTCAATAATGTCAAAGCAAGAAAAACACGTATTGCAAGTGGGTCACACAAAGCCTTTCAAAGGAGATTTGGTTGAGCATCTTCTCTAAAGCAAATTTATCTTCATAGAACCTTTGAACAGAATCCAATTATTAAAAAACCTTTAATCTCAGTGTAGAGAAGTAAAGAGTTTGTAAAGTCTGGTGAACAAGCATGTAAAAGAAGTTCTCAATCACTTAAAAAATATTTCAAATGACGTGAAATACTGTTGTCAACTCATAGGTTTAATTGAAGAGGTAAGCAATTCTCTTGGTTTCTCACTTCTGCCAGCGTGCATGTCTTTCTCCTGGGACCAGTAATGCTTCTCTTAGTATAAACTCAGTATTTGAAAAACAAAAACTTCAATACAACAGGCTTTGTAGGTGAAAATGAAAAAGCCTTTACAAGAGACAAACACAGCAGTGGGCAGCTGCTTTGCCAACACTGCCAAGGTTCTGAGCAGATTTGGAGAAGTGATTCTACATATCAGCTCTACCCCAGCAAAATCTCAGCATTCCCTTATTTTAGCTAAAGCAGTTTTTATTTCTCTTGTCTTTTCAGTCCTCACCAACTTCTCAGGCTGAAGTGAGGTACAAGAACTGAACAGAAACAGCACTGCATTTCACCCAGCTCCCTTCTACATGTCTCCCATGCATTTCCCACTGCCCTCTCATGTTAGAGATTAGTATGATTTTCTCTTACCTATCAGCCATGCTAGGCAGAAGTTTTTCTTGTAGCAACACACTGAGCAGGGAAAATGCAAGCTGGAGCTCAGAAATCCTTCCAGTAGCCCAAGGAGTGGAGCTGCCTCCCTTCCCCTCCAGTCACTCAGAAAGGCAATAACAAGACGGGAGGTGCCAAATGCCAGGAGGAAATGTGGAGTGCCACGTCCCGTGCATTGGCTGCTACAGGCACACGCAGATCAGGAAGTCAGAGCTGCCTGTACCAGTTGTGCTCCTTATCTCACCAACAGGCAATCAGAAGGACCAATAGTACCAGGGAGGACAGCAGAGACGCGTTGTCAGGGTTTTCAGGTATGAGTCTGAGATCCTCATACATGAGTCAAGTCATTAGTTCTGGATCGACCTTGGATTATTTATTGGTTTGAGGGACTTGTCCGAGGTGGACAGACCACACTAGTGCTGCTAGTCTTTAAATAGTTATTATATGACAACAAAAGGAAAGCTGGTAATGAAACATGGATCTAAAAAGTTGCAGGTAGGGAAGAAAAACAGAAAAGCAGTGTGCTTCTCTGTGTAACAGCTGAAATTGTTAGTTATGACCTTGTAAGCACCAGGAGGCATTATAAACAGGAAATGTTTTGCAAAGGCAATCCTTTTCATGCACCGCTGGAAGCAAGCAGGAACAGGTGCCACATGTACAAGTACCCCTTCCAGTGTCTATCCTTGGAAGCTTGTATTCATTATGTGGCTAAATTAAAGCTTTGGGTGACTTAAAGCTTGTTTTGGTTAATATTTTTTACATTTTCTTGACATATTTTTGGTGGATAATGTGGGCAAAGGCCGCCTTGGCCGGGTAAAGATGTACTTTTAGAGCGAATCTCTCTCTGCTCTCAGAGAGCTTCGTTAGAAAGCTTATCTGTAGTGCAGGTGCTGTACTGAAAACATGGCCTTGAAGTCCAGGCGGGCTGCCAATATTCTGGGGTATTTGTAAACCTTCTGGGTGCTGCCAGCTTGCTTGGTAAAGAGAAAAAAAAATGCTTTCTCTTGTAAAACTGCTCTTTAAGGGACTCCATTCTATAGTTTTTTCTCTTTTAATGCTCAGAACGTACTGGGACTTAATTAAGTTTGCCAGTCTGATCCATGGAGCTATATGTATATATGATAAATTAAAAACACGGATGGAAATACCTACTTGGAATCTGTATACAATGTGGCATACAGCTCCAGAGGGAGCAGCTCCACTGGGAGTTGCTAATTTTACAGAACTTGTGATTTTTAGGCAGTCTCCCAGTCTCTCCATTGAATCCTTTGCGCATTTTTTGAATGCTCATCTGATGATCATGAATATCATGGTGTCAGTCTCCTCATCATTTCACGCAGTATCTGTATTTATAATATATTGAGGAAGCCTTCCCCAAAGCCAGAGAATACTGAATGGCAGGGAGTTCGGAGAGACTCAGGAGAGACTTTAGAGAAATGGGCATCACCGGTGTCCTGGAACGTTACTCCTGAACACCTGCAAGATCCTGAGAACCTAAGCAGATATTTGAGACAGGGATGTTGCGGCTCAAACAGATCTGAGGAGGCCCAAATCTGACTTATGCTTATCGGGACTTATTCAATACTAACCCAGAGAGGCATAGAGTCTCTGAAATAAAGCAAGAGAGTCTCCGAGCTGAAAGGGAGAGTCTCCAGGCTGAAAGAGAGACTCCAAGAGAAAATACAAAATAAGCGAAAGAGTCTCCAAGCCAAAAGGGAGAGTCTCTGAGAGAGAGTTTTCAGGGGAGAGTCCGAGCCAAGAGGGAGAATCTCCAGATCCAGAGAGTCTTCTATCCAAGAAACAGAATCTCCAGGCTGAGCAAGAGAGTCTCTGAGCTGAGAAGAACAGTCTCCAATCCAAGAGAGAGAATCTCCAATCCGAGAGAAAAGACCTCCAGTCCAAGCGAGATGCGTTCCAGTCCAAGTGAGACATCTTCCAATCTGAGAGAGACACCCTCCGAACCAAGAGAGACTCCTTTCAACCCAAACTTGACAGCCTTCAATCTCAACAAGACACCCTCCAAACTGAACAAGACACCTTCTAGTTCACCATATTCAGTCTCCAAACCAAACGAGCCCACATTCAGGCTCATCGAGTCATGCTCGAAGCTGAACTAGATTCCCTCATAGCCAAATGAGACAGACTCTGAGCCGAGCTGGAGAGTGGGAGCATCAAAACTGACCAGTCTGATCGACTGCAGGAGGCACCAGAATCAAAGTCAGTTGCCCCTGTAAGAGGACGGAAAATGAAACAAATCTCGACTCCCTTAGAACAGAAGAAAGAGGAGGAGGAGAAAGTAGAGGAAGCAGACGCTGTAAGAGGAGGAAAGAAGCCCAGAGGAGTGGCTCTGAGATCCAGGGGATCCAGAGGGAGGGCTTAGACCCCCTCTTAATTGGGGGGTCACAGTCACCAATGTCTCAGAGGGTAACATCAAGTCTTGAAAGAGTAAGAGTTGAGCAAGACATTATCACCATTACCACTCAATCTCTGAAAATGAATGAAATTCGAGGTTTGAGAAAAGACTCTGCACACCACCCAAATGAGCCTCTTGTCACCTGGTTATTTTGCTGTTGGGACAATGGGGCCAACAGTGTGTTGCTAGATAGTAGAGAAGCTCACCAACGGGGTAGCATTGCCAGGGACTCTGCCGTTGACAGAGGTATTAGTACATGCCAGGATGGGTCCTTCACTCTCTGGAAGCGGATGCTGTTAGCCGTGAAAGAAAAATACCCCTTCAAAGATGATCTGATGCCTGAGAAAAAGAAATGGACTGCTATGGAAAAAGGCATCCATTATTTGAGA
>JANHGO010005641.1:0-22713 GCA_024606505.1 Aquila spilogaster
TAGCCCTATTAGTCTGGGCTGGCAGGAACACAAAATAATATATTTATGGACAAAGCACATGTGCATTACTGCTGGAGCGCAAGCTGAGGAGGAGGAAGAGAAGAACTGTGGTCAGCACTTTGCCTTCTTGGGAGGTCAGCTCTGATGCTCACAGAGCAGGTGTGCGGGGTCGCTCCTCAGACCTGTAGAGCTGGGATGCAACCTCAGGGCCCACCACTCCAAACCAGAAGGGGAAACTCCACCAAACAGAAGCTAAGATGCTTCTTTCTTTAAAATAAATCCAGTGGGACAGCACGGTTGGCTCTGTATGGACAGCAACAGTTGAGAAGCTTTGAGTGGTGGGGCTTCACTACCCAGAGATTGTGCTCATTGCTTATAAGTGGTGGCAGGACCACGCACATGAGGACAGGAGAGTGCTACTGGTTTGAAACCACCATTTCACATCCTATGAGGTTCCAGGGTGAAGTGGTTCCCCATATGGTGTTCCCTTTCAACAGACAGCATCCAGGTGGCTTATCCCATTTTCCTCCCATATAGCGTCCCAAGCTGTAGTCTCAGGAAGGAGGTAGGAAGTGTCACACAAACAACTACACTGGCATTTCAGGCATCTCCCTAAATGAGAGGCGAGAGGGCACACACCAGCCAACAACCAGCGCCTCTCCAATGCATCCTCCCCACACCCTTTCTCCAGTTCCCTTGGAAGTGGAGCATCACAGCTAGAGGGAAGGAGAGCACGAGTCCTGGGGCAGTCTTAAAGCCAGCTACTGCTCCCACACAGGAGAAGGTCTAGACTAGAGGATCCCTAACAGGCGCTGTGATGCTATATTTAATTTTAATGAACAAATACCTTAACCACACTTTTAGGTTTCCTTGTCTCTATGCCCAGATTACAGGGAAAACTAAAAAGAAAAAGAATGTCATTGACACGTTTTGACTATGTCGAAACAAAATGGTGTAAGTGCTGGAACCAGATAAATAACTCTTGAGCTTAAGAAGAAAACACAGTTATTCAGTGTAGGGAGTTGTGTATTCAGTTTCTCGGACAAACCTTAACTATACCCCTTAGTGACAGTGATCAGGTAACTACGACATTTTCATTGATCCTTTAGTCCAACCATGGGTGAGCCTGATTTCCAAAATGTAGTCTACTTACTCCCTTATAACTTCTTCTGATGCTCTCAGCCCTGGGCAGACTTGGGAGTCTGAGGATGCCCCTGCTCATGCACTCCCCATGCAGGCCCGTGAGCTCCTGCCCACAGCCCTCGCCCTGTTCCTTCCACAGTCCTCATGCTTTTCTAAAACGTATGTCAGCTCCCAGTATTTCCAGTAGCACCTAGGGCATTCCTGTCCTGGCAAATATCTCCTTTTCAGGGCAGACACATGCTTCCACCTTCCTCTTCTCTCATGGATCCCAAATTAGTGCCAGCTGATGGCCCCATTTGTCCCAGGAGAGCGTTCGATCCCACATGAAACGGGGCAATCTCTGGGACACTGGTTATTGCCTGTCCCCTCCTGAAGGCTGACAAAGTCCCAGTGCTCCACAGCAAGGCAGGAGCACACCTACAGACCTCTGAAAGCCCATGCATATGTCTGTGAGAAATGTTCTCTCTATCAGGGAAGGCTGGAGAAAAATCTATACATTTCCTCTGGTGCATTCCTGGGACGGAAGAAGTCTGAAGACTGCTGCTAAATATGTTGAAGGCTGTGCTTTTCAAAGTGCTTCTAACTCGGGCAGATTATACAATTTATTTGAAAATTATTGGAAAATTCATCCTCTACTCAAAAGAGTAAGTGCTGTGATTCAGCCAGAGATCCACTGTGTCTGTATCGGTCCCTTACTGCCTCTAAGAGCAAATAAATGTTGTAGTCATCAGCAACGTCCCTGTCATGAAGAGCACACTGGTTTGGTTTGAATATCTCCCAGCACCCAAGTGAAGGTTCCCTGGAGTCACAGAGAGCTGAAGGGCTTTAACAGGAAAACAAGGGTCCATCCTGCAGCCTGGCTGAAAGGACAGGGAAACCTCTGCCCACTGAGCCTCCCAATGTGGCTGAGGGCCTCCCAGCAGGATGGAAAGAACAAACAGGAGGTGTTGCTGAGAGGGAAAAATGATAGAAGGCGAGTTGTTCTGAAAACAGTGCGTATCTCCATCTGTAGGCCTTACGCCATAGTGGGAGGAGATAGAGCAGATATTGAGGTCTTGCACAGACCTGCCCTGGAGACAGGGTGCCCCAGGTCACCTGGGTGGTTCAGTGGGTCAGGTGCTTGTGCTCTGTGGGTCTCAGAGTGGGAAGGGATCCCAGACAGCACATAGCTCATGAGAGTTGAGTTGATCAACTGTCCGCAGCTTTCCAAAAAGGACGTCACTATCAGGAATCATCCCAGCCCATGGAAAGGCTACCGTCAAATACAATATATGCATTATAATCATATATGATCATCAGCTACAACAAGGGGCAAGTTTTTACTTCATGACCTGTACCTCGTGGGAACTTCTTTTCCAAGGAAGGGGTGTGGGAGCTCCTCATTAGCAATAAGCACAGCTCAAAGCAAGGGCATCAGTCCTTCCTGTGTGATTGCCTGACAGCCCAAAGGTCCCCCATGTCCCCAGCGAGGTGATACTGCAGAACAGGATACAGAGATGAATCGGTGTCATTCCAAGTTGATTTTGTCCTGTCGTCAGCCGCTTGAGAGAGTTCAGCGCTGGACCTGTGTCTGAAATGAAGGGCATGGAAAGATAATTACACAAGTCGCTAACAGTGAAGAGATAAGGTGGGTGGATAGGGGCTCCCTGAGTCTTTGGCCCTGAGCTTGTGCCTCTACAAGCCTTGCATGGCCCATCGTCCTGGCACTTCCTTTGACCCAATAAGGAAGGCGTTGGGCGTCAGGGACCCAGTAATCCTCCCTTTTCTCGTGGTGCTTTTTGTTTGCTGCTTCTGAGCAGTGAGCTGCTCCATCTTCTCTCCAGATCTAATGGGTACACATCGGTGTAAGAGATTTAGGGATGTAACCCCGTTTCTCCCAACAACACGTGCCTTTCAAACAGAGCTGCAGTAGCAGAGGGGAGAAGTGGTTATTTTTTAATCTGACTCTGATTAGGGACATAGGATCTTGGAGTGACAGCCTGCCAGAAACACAGTGTTACACAAGCTCCTCATCATCCAGCCCGGCATCCCGGAGCAGCTCGGCTTTCTCTCCCAAGGTCACGTTGCTATTACACAACTGCACCGCCAAAGCAGGGGCAGGAGGGGCAGAAGGACAGAGGGGTGCCCCGGGTGCCCCCCGCCATCCCCACATTCCGGGTGGGCTGCACACGGGGATGCTGTGCTGTGCCAGCCCCCCGGCCTTGTGCGTGGAGCCTAACAGCGGGGCGGCAGCCATCATGGCTTCCCGGGCCCCGCGCTGACTCACGGGGCAGCACTACGCCAGAGATGACGGGGGGCTGAAGTCAGGGCCCCGACGAGCTCCCCACCAGTTATCTATTTATTCCGTGTGCCGTATTCTCCTCCTGCCTGTTGGCAGCGCGGACGGTTCATAAATGATGGTAATAAATGCGACATGACAGCTAATCTTAATTGACCAAAGCTTCCCTCAAAAGCCCGGGTCTCGCCGGCTGTAATGCGCTCTAAATGTAAAAACGCAAGGCAGGAAATTACATCGGTGCTTTCATTCACCTTTAATTGCACGGTTTTCATGCTGCCAAGCAACAAAATCTAAGACGACCCCAGTGACGGAGGTGGGGGGATTTCTTCCCTGGGGTGGGGCCCCCAGAGTTGGGAATTAAGGATGGAGCTTTGTCCCCACCTCACCCGGAGCCCCATCTTTCTTGTCTGCAGGTGCAGGGGTTCCACCAGGAGAGGATGGGGCCACACGAGGGTGAGAAGGATGACCTGGAGGCAGAGGTGCTTTGCAGAGCCCCAGCTCGACCTCTCCCGCACTGTGCCAGCGGGCTGGGTTTGCACTGCGGCACTTTGCTTAGAGCATCCCGGCGACTTCAGGCCTCCTCCTCCTGCCGGCCCTGGCAGCATGACTTGCAGCTTTTCCTAAAGCTGGCAGGCAGCCTCCCGCTTGAAGACGGGCAGAGCGTTAACCCCTTCCCGCCTCTCCTCCTCCTCGTCCCCCACCCCGTGGTGGGAAGGGCGGGGAGGGATGGGACTGTCAGCACCCCACCCCGACAGCCTCAGTGACGGGACGCGGCGGTGCCCGCAGCTCCAGGCTTCCCGGGCCGAGGTCAGGAGAGAAATCGTTGGCACCGGTTTCTGAAAGGGGCAGTTGTGGAGGGGCTGGGGGCCGGCTGGCTTCGTGGAGAGGAAAGGTTTGTCCTTCACGCAGTGGGGAGGAGATGGAAGCAGATCGCAGGGCTCCGAGCTCTGCAGGAGCGCCAGAAGTTTTGCTGTTTCCTAGCTCTGCACCCTACAGGAGCTGTGTGGCAGGGAGCCGGGCTCCCGAGTCCCTTCCTGCCTCTGCCTGGGGCTTGCGTTATGGCGTTCAAGAACACCGAATTTCTCGGTTATCTTTCAGAAACGTTCTGATTTTATTTATTTGTTTTTTTCCCCACGGGAATCTCTGCGGGTACAACAGCCTCTGGGGTGAAGTGCATCACAACTGAGAACCCACCCATCGGCTTTGCGCTCCCGGTGCTGCGGCCGGAGATGGGCGCAGCCCCCAGGTAGGGACAGGAGGGGACGGTCACGGTCACGGAGCTGGGGGTGAGGAGGAGGAAGGGGGCTGCCGTAGGGAAGGGGCCCAAAGCGCTGCGCCCGCTCTCAGCCGCTCCTGCAGACGCGAATCCCACTCCCTTCAGATTACTGGGAGATAAATTTAGAGTAGATCTGAAAAGTAATTTAGAGACCTAAAAATACCTCTCTATCAAGAGACTGGAAAACTAGGAGGGAGGAGGGAGGGGGAAAAGAGGCTGTGGGGCAGGGAAAACAGCAGTAAGCAACGTCTGGGCTGGGCAGCCGGCAACTCCAAGGCAGGGCTAACCCCATCTCTCTGCCCCTCATGATGCTCTGGTCCTCACCAGCCGGGGATGGACCCACGACACGGGAGGAGGATGCTGCAGATGCTCCCTGCGCTGAGCGGGAGCTGCAGGAAGGAGATAAAGGCGCTCAGCTCGCCTCGTGCCCTGCTTTCATAATCTCTGCTTTTTAATATCCTGTTGAGACACAGGTGCGTGCCTGCCACACCTGCCCAGCAGCAGAGCTCCCGTTGATGCAGCCCTGCTGGGGAGCTGGCTGTGGGGCTCCTGGCCCCACAAATGTCCCTCCCTCCTCCTGGCACCCCTCTGGCTTTCCCTGTGCCATGCAGTATCCTCCCTCACCCAAGCCAAGATGCGATGGAGCATGGGAACCCCACAGTGTGCAGGACAGGTAGGGTGCCCTGGGCATCTCCCACCTGGACAGCATTGCAAATTAGTTTAAATGCCACCACAAGCATTCTAGCGGCCTGCAATGCTCCATGGGCACTGCAGTGCTCCCTCCTGGCAGAAGTCCTTCCTGCTGGAAGGAGGCAGGTGTCCGGCGGTACACGGCAGTGAGGAGGCAGGCAGTGCTTGTCCCCCATTAGTTATAGCAACATCCTCTGACGATTAGTGCTCGGGGCACAGCACATCTTCAGCTTTCCCAATGCACCGCAGATCACACCCTGCCTCTGCAATGCCCCCAGTTTAATAATTCTGTCATAGCTGTTTTTCCTCTTATCGTCATGTACTCTTATTCTGGGGCTGTAAGAGTGCTGGAGGTTCATTTGTGCTCCTCCTCCCAACATCCAGTTTTTCCATGCGGGATTCATCTCTGCCTTATGAAAAGGCACCAGAACTGGCACCACGGGCTGGGGGCATTGGGCAGGCGGGGATGTGCCCCCCAGCCAGAAGCTGGCTCATGCTGCAGGAGCCACTGGAGAGCTTCTGCAGCCGTTCACCTGTTTGTTGGAGATACAACTCGATGAGGGCTTAGGTGCGTTCACCTGGCTGGATTTACATCTGCTCCTGCATATTGCCAGGGAAAAAGAAAAAGCAGCTAACCCTTTAGGATCTTAGCAATCAGGGGCTGCCTTTGGCTCACCTCCCTGCGGCCAGCAGCACCATGTGCAGGTCCCCACCCCACACAGCCCACCAGCGCTGCTTTCCAGCCCCTACAGCCACAGTGTTTGCAGAAAGGTTATTTTTGCTTAACCCTGCATTCATCAGCTCATCTGCTGAGGGCACTCGTGAGGCAGAGCTGACCACTTGCGTGGCCACAGGCAGCAGCTCGGTGTCTGGCCAGAGGCAGCAGCCCCACTGCCCTCCGAGCCCCCAGGAGCACAGGGACCTCTCAGAAGGGACTTTCCTCCAGGTATGAGGCTGCACCCACTGGGCTGTTTGGCTCCAGCTTTAGAGCTGAGCTGTGAGTGAATGCAGATGTCCTTAAATGAGCTCAGAGCAGGAATGCTATTGGGTATCAGCTATGTGTTTAAGTACAGGAAGCTGCAAAGCAACGGTCTCACCTTGCTCCATGTACACAGTGACTGGCACATGAAATAGGGGAATGCAGTAGTGCAGAAATAGATCTGTTAATTATGGAGATCCTGCCTCTGCAACGGCTTATTGCCAAAGCACATCAAGCTCTCAGTGTGCACTTGGGGTAACACTCCACTCACATCCATTCAGAGTAATGCAGAGATCCCAGGGAGGCAGTCACTGCGAACACAGTGTTGTTCGGTGCACACAGGCTTGTTTGGTGCAGTTCCACTAACAGGAAAGAGCAGGAAAGTACTGCAACAAGCAGGTGACCCGTACCTTTTTCCATTCTCCAGGCCTTAGAGGGGAAACGTGTTGAGGATTTACCTATTGGCCTTATGCCTCTGGAGGCCCCCCTTGTAATGAATGTTAGCAAAATGGACATTTCTGGGTAGGTCTGCCCATGTATTGATTCTTGGGGGGTTATTATATTAAATCTTACCTCACTTCCAATCACAAACCTGAGCAGTAGTGATGTGGAGGGGCTGGAAACCTGAGGAGCCATGAGGGACCGTGGAGAGCACTTCAGGCAGACGGGCACATCCGCGCAGCACAAACCTTAAACACAAGGCATACAAAGGGTTAGGAAGAAATGCCAATGCTGCTTTGATGCTGGTGAAACGAGAGGACAGCAGCGGTGTTTCTCCTCTCTGGAGCCGCAGCCAAGCTCCCTACCTGCAGGTTCATACACTCAACTGCATTTTACCATCAGATACAAACGGGGACTTTCTTATGACGGTTGTGAATGTTTTATTATGAGATCTTATCAATGAATTACAGCTCTGAAAATCAGTTTTTCAGAACTAAAATCTAATCTGGCAGGGTTCAATAAGTAACAAGACGAACTCAGCCACGCCAACAAAATATTACTAAGTTACTTTAATAAATTTTTATCGCAACAACCTCAGGAAGAAGAGCGCGTCCTGGAGACTTGGACCGTTAATCTTGGGTTTTTATTAATATTTTGGATTCTTTTTGTTATGCTCATGACCTTCAATACAAAGCTGTCTTCATATTGATGCCAGAACAGGATTTTACAGTGCTCTAATTAAAAAGCACCAACAGTTGACAGCGTTCCGCACAGTACCTTTAGGAAACTGCTCATCATGCTGAGTCAAAGCTTTAAGAGAAACCTATTCTCAGCTTCTGGAGAAGCTTCTTCCTACCCAAAGGTCAAGCTTCCATGTCTTTTCAGTATATGTCATCCATTTTCTGTTCAGATTCTATTTATGTTTATTACAGTAGCTTTTATTAGTTTATGTTGCGTACAATAGGATATTCAGAAGTCCCACCTTGACTGTCACTTCTTCCTTTAACCAATCTAAATCGCCTCTCTTTTAGTTCGAAACCACTTCCCCTTGCCCGGTCGCAACAGACCCTGCTAAAGAGCCTGTCCCCTTCTTTCTTACAGCCCCCCTTTAGACACTGAAAGGCCGCTCTCAGGTCTCCCCAGAGCCTTCTCTTCTCCAGGCTGAACAGCCCCAGCCCCAGCTCTCTCACAGCTCCCTCACAGGGGAGGTGTTCCATCCCTTGGACCATTTTTGTGGCCCTCCTCCAGACACACTCCAGCAGATCCACATCTCTGCTGTGCTGCCCAAAAGATGGCCAACAAACACTTCCTTTGCGTGTACGAACAGCATTCTGAACTTGCAGCTACTTGCTGACAAATGCTTCCCTCTCCAGTATTGTGCCTAACAGGAAGTCCTGAGAACACAGAGACATTTGACAACGAAGCTTTACAATATTTTTAATGTGTTTTGGAGGGTTTAGCTCAACTCATTCATTACTCTTAATTTCTACAGCTTAATTACATACACATTTTTACAAAAGCAACATGATGTCAACATTAATCAAACACAACATTTCAGATTTTATTTTTATTGTGCAAAACATAAGCAGTAACTCTTATTAGTACAACGAGCTGAAAAAGCAAGGGATACTTCAAAGAACATTCATATTCACGCGCAATTTTTACCCCTACTTCCATCTTTCGATGTGGAATCCAGAATTCCCATCAGTAAGTGCTATCTGAAAATGCCAACAGTTTGTTTCACCTTTTACTATTTGGAAGACAAAATATATTTTTACATTTATAACAATTAAAGCAACTGTTGAAGCGTATAAATGCACATCAGACATTCAAAAGTGTGAAAAAAATAAGCACTGAGGGCATCCACCTAAATGGCGTCACAGCCGACAACTTACAGCTTATGTTCAAAAATCGGATATAGCGATTTTCCATTTTGAAGTCAAAATTTTAGCAAATAACGTAGAAATTTGTTTAAAGATCCTGGCATCGTCTAAGTGAAAAAGTTACTGAATATAATAATTTATTTGAATTAAAATCCTTAGCTTGCTAAGTGCTAGCAGTCACAAAGACCATTTGATGTTACACAGCACCATACAGATATCCATCTCCTTCAGAAAGAAATACTATGTTCCACTAGGAACACAATCTGAGTATTTCCTGAAGATTTCAGGTATCTTTGCCTGTTTTATCACAAATGTGTGCAACAGTTCCTTAACGTGAGCAGAAATGTACAAAATTCTGCTCAAGCCTCAAGATGGTGCAATCATTAATCGAATCCACTAGGTAGAAAAGTATCAAGAATTCTTCAGTAGTCAATTTAACATTCAAAAGCAGATCAATAGTTTCAAGTAAACCTGTTGTTAAAAAACAAACCACTACAGAGTTTGGCTTTAAAGTGACAAAGGTGTTTTTTTTTTGCTTAATATAATATACAAAGCTTGTGAAGAATTAATACCAAACTACAGTTTCAAAAAGATGCAGAGACATCATTATCTCTGATTTCAAAATACTCCATTAAATATATATAATTACATAAAGAACTCCCAAAACATATAATTATAATTTGTTACAGCTGTATTGTTTGTTCCAGTAATAATCCTTTCTATAAGGAGGCTGCATACTAGTTACAATGCACTAATCTGCTGTAGGTGCCAATTAGAACTTCCCTCTGTGCCCGCCCCACTCCCCATCCTGAATTTACTGACAAGTAGTTTTTTATATAGAAAAAGGGAACGATGCTCACTATCCAGATGACCACTTCCTAGCCCTAGTAAAAATTTTCCTGCCAGCTTCTCTACAGTTGTTAAGTTTAGGCAAGTAATGAAACCTGCAGTATTCATGAAGTGCTAAAAACAGACCAACTAACAAGCCATTTTCTGTACTTTAAATCACTGAGATCTACATAGAAAATCCTTATGGAAGCATGAGCGCTGGTGACATCACAACTCTTACAAACTGAGGCTTCTGTAAAAGCTGCACACGTGAAAAATGATGCCTTGAAATAAATAGAAATAAAATCCAAGAGAAGAGAGACGTTCTAGTATTGAGTCCCGATTCCTTACAAATTAACATACATTTTTTTGAGTGACAAACACTGCTCATTACTTTGGCCCTGTCTCTCTCCCGAAATCAGCTTCATAAGCTGTTATCATTCCAATTTAAAAGAAACAAACTCAAACTCTTAAAATATTGTATATGGAGTTCTGGATTCCATAAACAAAATACATAACAATTTCATATTCTTGCTATGAAACATCAACTAGAAAATATGAATGTTTATGAATAAACAAAACCACAATTTATACGTTACATCTATACTGATAAAGATCTCTGTGTTAGTGGTGAATTCAACATCTTTATCATAGAGTTCAACAGGTGAACAACATTCAATTCATTTTAAAGAAAATTCCAGTTTAAAAAGTCCTATGTAATTTCATATATGGCAAGTCAAAAGTCTAAAGACAAATCTCAAATAAAACTGTACAACATTTGCTTCAAATCTATGTAAGCCCAAAAGGCACTTAGTGGTTTAAGTGTGCAAATTGCTTCTTAGAAGAAACAGTGTGCAAACAGAGCCTGTTTTGTTAGCTCCGCATTCTTTAGTCATTTCCTACAGAGTATTGCTATTAATGGTGTAAGACTCTAAAGGACAGAAGACGGTCAGTCCACAGAATCACAGATGTCTTTCACTTTCTGATTGAAGTCTTCAGGCTGATCAGCGTACACGTAATGACCTGCACCAAGGATAGCCTGGAGGACAAAGGTGAAGAAACAGGTCAAAAGGACAAGAATGCCATAAATGCATAAATAAATATTGATATGGATGAGGAATATTCCCCCTCAAAATGAATACCCCAAACTTGGCTTCTATGCACTGCTACACTACTACTTGAAAAGAGCAATTCTAAAACTGAATCTGATGTATTGCAGCCAGTGTGCATTAACAGAGTTAGAACAACTGCTGCCAGGAGGTGGTACCATACAACCAACAAACCAAACATAAGCAAAAACAAATGTTTGTTTCACTCCTCGAAGGAACTCTGCTAAACAGGAATAAAGGGTAAAACCATTGCCTTTTCAACTGCACAACTTGTTGAAAAGAAGATTCAGGTAAACACAAGTCACTGCAAAACAAACCGAGGAGAACATACTGTACATATAAAATTTCTAAACTACTCTCATCTCTTTCATTCTCTGCTCAAACAGTTCTGGAAAGCAGCTTGTTAGTTCTGTAAGTGTTTGTAGGAGAGATAGCATCTAAACATTTGTATTCAATTATTATCAAAATGATATGGGAAAGACTAAAGAACGTACTAGGACAAAGGATTACCAATTCAGAGGCTTACATTGCTGAGGATTCCCTAGCCTCATGGAAGCAGATTTCAGTCCTCCCTGTGAAACAGTACTGTGTAAAGCAGGGAAAAGTCAAATCCAAACGATGTAATATATGGGGAAAAATACCCCCTATTTCTGGTCTAGATTATTTCACTGCAAGTATGTAAAAAAATTAAGGGCTGAAGTAACCACACACATGGTGGTTACTGCACTTCTGCCAAAACGAGCATGAAGTAAGTCACATCATACTGTAGATCAAAGGTACTTTACTATTGTAATTTTAAAGTCAGTTTGAGATTAATTTGTATTTAAATCTACTCACCCCATTAAAACACTCACTCTTAAGTCTCTAAATGGAAGCACACTGCCTTAAGTATGGCTAATTTGGTGTTTTAAAAAAACAACAACAACAACAAATCAAAGTAAAAAATAATTTGATAAAAATATGTTATTATACAATAAAGCCCTGTGCACTCCAGTAAGTCTCGCCTCAGGAGAACCCCTTCACTCCTACGGTGCTGTGAATGTCTTTCAGTGTCTCCATAATTTCCATCACCCCAATTTGCCTTTTACGATCTGCATTCAGCTTAACAAAATTTTAACTTGGTATACAATTAAGTTTTCTACAGTGCCTTCTGGCAGCCACTGAGCAGACTTGGAAGAGCCTCCCTGAATGATACATGTTTATCCTAGTTATGTATGGTATCATTCCTAACAGTGAATTTTTCTTACATGTTAATTCTTGGGTTAAACAGTAAAGCAGCACTTTCAGATCTGGATGTTGGCATTTATGAAAGGCATTTGTGCTCTTTAACATGTGTAAGTTGTTCAGTACCAACATCTTTTCTCCATGTTCCAGCTCTGATGTCAGCTACACTGAGATTACAAAATTTTATTTCAGTGATTTGTCAAAGTTAATATCACATGTTATATATTCCTGTCCAGTTAGGACTAGACATCACCAAGAAGGCAGCTGGCACACTTGAACATTTTATCATAGCATTGGAACATATATGCATACTCAATTCTCGTGTCTGGCAGATGTGACAAGGCATGAGAAATACTTCCAAAATTGTTTGTTTTCATAGGAATCAACAAAAACTGTGTGCACATTTGCATCGAGTTGCAGGCACACATGTTTGAAATGACAGTGTGATACCTCTAAATAAGAATGCTCCAAAGACAACACCGGGTTTTTCTGTAATGACTTAAAGACAGATGCTTCCAAGAACCTAAGCAACAGGTAACAACCACTTTCTTAACAGAGAAATTGAAGTGTTATACAAGCTGGTTAAAACACTTCATGAGAGCATCTTGACTATGCCATATGTATCTGTAGTTACTCAGACTGCTATGGTTTAAAACAGACAAAAATGTAGATACTTACCAGTGACCACGAAAACTATTTGTATTAGCACACCAGAGCAAAAAAAATTGTAAAGAAAAGTGATCTTTTTCAAAGACCTGATTCAGCTTCTAGAACTTTCTTACTTTTTCTTACTCTTGAAAAACAGACCTCTGTCTGTTTTCAGTTTGATCTAAAACTTGTTTTCTCTTTTTCTGTTAAAGAAATCAGATGTTACTGCCCCAGTCCATAAATCAAAGAGCTATCATTTCCACTGTTGGTACAAAGACCACACAGACATGCTTTGAACAAATTCACACAACAAACGAAGCAACCAGTTAAAAAGAGAACTTACTATTGTCTTCACATATGACTTTGGTCTCAGAGACTGGATAGTGCTGCCAGAATTGCCATCTATGCATGAACGTGCTCCATAAACCACGGTGATAGGAATGTCTTGATCCATTTGTGGAATCCGTTGCAGCATTGGCCTTTTTGCCCATCCATAAGGAATAGTCATGTTCTTGAAAGCTGTTTCACCACTTCAAAGCATTCAAAAAGGGTAAAAGTAATTAAATTTCCACTATATTTGCCTTTTCTCTTCTCCTTTCCCTACAGCTGCCCATGAATTCAAGTATCTGTGCCTTTTGATAATACAGACAAAACAGTGCATGAGGATGGGATTTCTGACTGTTAAGGAACACAGGTTTTCAAGGTTTGCAAGCAATTTTCAATATAAGTTTTTTGGTGGTTTTTTTTTTTTCAGTACTGGGTGACAACACTTAAAAATAATAAGATGACAATTTTTAAAAGTTTTTAAGGAATAAATTTTATTAACTAAATTATAACAACTTTTGGTTTAAAAATAGTGTTCCAATTCTCAGAACTAAAACATGGGTACTTTAATAGAAACAGTGAAGTAGGACAGCCTCTACATCTACCAGTTTCTGAAATACCTACAAAGTGCAAAGGTTTTTTTCGTCCTTAGTCAATACAGTAAATGTTACAATGTAAAAAGAAAAAAAAAAAAAAAAAGCATGCACTCTGTTGCCACAACCATTGGAGGGAGCAGCAGACTGTCAGTAAGACTTCAAAACACACACGAGGAAACTCACACTCACCTGGGCGACTGTACATTGCAGTGATAGATGTATTCAGTCACAGTGTTATCATCAAACATTGATGCATATTTTCGTTTGAAATCTGGTCTTAAACGCTGCACAAGGCTTAGACCTGTCAAAACAGAAAATGCTATTACAGGAGGGGTTGGCAGAGAAAACTCTATCAGATTGCCTAACACATTTCCTTACAACCCTTCAAACATGCACCCTTGAAACTTGTGGCTAACTTTGATGACTTCTAAAACAACACTTTATTTCACCACTTGCAAGTCTTACGAAAACATGGTGGCAAACAGGAACTAAACATAATTATTCTGAAGGACTTTATGTTGCCCCAGACTGAATACATATGGGGAATGTTTGTGAATGGCCACTACAGCAATAGAAGAAACATGCAAAGGGGACAAGCAAAGGGACCAAGCAGATAAAATTTTAAATAAAAATTCACTCTTGCATGATACCAACATTTTCCTTTTCCTTGCTCTGGCAGCACTGGACATACCAAAAGCATTCTGCCTTTCAGAACCAAAAGGCATTGTTGAAAAAGCTAGGCTGTTTTTCTCCAGATGTAAGTCTGTACTCCTCTTTCACGTAACAGTCTTTTTTTTCTGAAGTGAGTTCATCTAACTAACATTTAGGTAAAAAAACAGAAGTCCATGCTGAAAAACACGTGTAGAAATTTTGACATGAGTACAAGACATCAGTGGTAGACTTGGCAGCATTAGGTTGATAGTTGGTCTTGATGATCTTAAAGGTCTTTTCCAACCTAAATGATTCTACAATTCTGTGATTCTTTAAAATAAGGGATTCAACTTCGGAGAGCTAGTAAGCCCCTCTTAACAGACAAGGAAAAGAGGCAGGTCCTTTCAAAGGCCAGTTAAGCTCCTGTTCTGAATCACTTCCTTAAGAAATACGCCTCCTCTAACTGACCAGATAGATCTTTGGGACAAGAGCCTCACAAAAGGCCAAACTGAGTCTGAGAATATTATTCACCTCTGCAGATGTTGGCTCACAGTTTACCACTTGAGTTTATCAACTGAAAATACTGTTGTTAATCTGTGCAATTATGATGATGTCACTTCCTCCCACCTGCTGCTGGCCACAGGCCTAGCAACTATTTACGCAGACCTTGTCACAGTAATCTATACTTTTGTAATCTTGGGATTAGACTATTGCAACACTCCCTTATGTATGCTTTAAATCAATTTAGAAAATAAATACAGTGCAAGAGAAAACAATTTGCTTATGAAACAGAGATTTACTTTCTGAAGTAATGAAGGTTTTGCAAACATTCTCCAGTTTGCTCCACTATCTATACTTTCTATACAGAGAGTTCAACTGCCAGACTTCTGTCTCTTTCTGAAAATAAACTAACTGGAAATCCCTCAGAGAAAAAGATCTCTCTCAGTTCTATTTCTCAGGTTTAGGTATTTGCCGTCAAGTCTGATTAAATATCCATGTGATACAATCGTGATACCCCAGATAAGCCTGGCTGTGTGCAAGTGTCTAACTCATAACTTTGAGCAAGAACAACCAGCCTTCTGTTGAGGATCAGAAAGCTGTGCCTGTCCAGCAGTTCAAGCACGTGTGAATGCCGAAGGAAACTTGTATATCTTTATTGGGTTGGGTTTGATGCCCACCTCACAGCAATGTTTAAGTTACCCTTCCCTAAGAACTACAAATCACTTAATTACACAATTAAGTTAATGATAACAAACCTTTTGATCAGCTGGAATGAGAAATAGATGGAAAATTTTTAAAAGCAGTGCTGTCAACTTCAACCTGAAAGCAAGGCTATGTTGGGGATACCTGGACACAGAGGGTCTGTTTCCACAGCACGGTTTTAACTGGGTTTACTTACTGCAGGAGACAACCTCAGCTTTGAATTCTATGAAGTGGATTGATTTATGCATACATTTGTTACTGGATAAATTGCATTAAATCTGTGCTTATCACTCAATATTCTTCAAGTTTTTTTGTTAATCAGATTAGAAAGCATTTTTTCTTCAAAAACAAAGTTTTTAAAATACAGAACATTCCTTGTCAGAAAAGCTAATTTTGCCAACCTTCTGAAAACAGCTGAATATATCAGCTTATTTAAATTTATATTCTATAGAAAGAGATTTAAGAAACAGATGTGGTTTAAACAAAGCCTAGAAATGCCATTTGTTTCTTTTCAGACTGAATAGTAAAAATGACTGTGAGGTGATCTGAAAGTTATAAATAACTTGAAAGGGGTCTGAAGGATATCTTTTTCCAAGCCTCCCCAGGTGATACTTTGGTAATGCAAATAGAAATAAACAGATTACCATCTAAACTCTAGAGGGAAAACATACGATTAATTTAAAATTTGAACACGTCTTTCTCCCTACTCTCTCTATAAACCAAATCTGTAGTACTCTCATCATCTCTACCTAGTCCAAGTATGAGGGTATATAGAATTTATCTGTCTCATCAGAGCTGCTGAAGAGATGAAGAAACAGGAAGGATACATCGCTACTTTAACACAGGACACTGCTGAGACCCACAAAATTTGCTAGAGTAATAGGAAAATGGCTGATGGAAATAACACAGTTTCAACTTCTCTAAACTCAGGCTTAAAGACAAATGAGTTTATGAGAAATTGCATTCTAATGTTAAGCAAATTTGGAAATAGTCAGTCAAGCTGCAACTAGAAGGGAATCTAAAGGGACTGTGACTGGAGGCAACCAGACAACCTTCCCACCCTACTGTTGTCCACATAATCTGCCTCATTATAGCTGCAGCCTACATTAAGAGCTATAAATTATCACATGATATTTCTAACAGAAAGATCTTGTCCTCTTGTCCAAAAGAGTTTGTTTTTCCTCAAGCCCTCCCACCCCCTCCTCCAACTATATTTTCTGCAGGTAATATGAGCTTGCAACAAAGCATATCTTAATGTTCTATCTGCTCCTTGCTTATGCTTAAGGCAAACAGCAACAGGTTTTAAGAGTAGCTAAAACTCACCAAAGGGTCCTGCTATCCTCAGCCCAGCTAATGGATTAAATGGACTCAGTATAGCTCCTAGTGCTTTGATCCAGATTGGAATTGGTCTTTCGTGTTCAGCATTGTCAGGCCTCTCTGGAAAACCCCATGGTTCCACTAAGATAAGATGTTTGACCCTGTTGGCAGAAAAGGTTCAGAGTACATTAATTTTCTTTTGAATGAGAAAGCTGGAAACTTGTTATCTATGGATTACACAATCTGTTTTAGTCACTTCTGTCACAACATCCTATTACCTTTCCGATCCTTCGATGATTTTGCATCTGAATGCTAATTAAAGAAAGATGGATTGCAACTAATTTTGTACAGAAACACCAGAAACTTGGAAGCCCAAGTGAAAATAGAAACTCAGTATTCAACAGATGGCTACTACCATATACATTTGAGAAAAAGATCTTTTTTTTCCTATTTTTAGAAATGGTCTGAACTATACCCTTGATCTATGTTATCTGAAGGAGCAGTTTAATTTGAGCAAAAAAAGGGAATGGCACCTGTTTCATTTAAGTAAACATTTAGATATCTATACCTCCTTTCCAAGCTCTTTAAGATCTCTGTTCTATCAAGAGACACAATTTATTTGAAAAAGCTTATCAAAGCAAAATTTGAACTGGGACAGATCCAAAACAGTGTATGCTTTCTAAATGCACCTATTTTAATTCATAAAATAAACACCAGAGAGATAATTTATAAAATTATCACTCAAAGGAATCTCAGCACAGAGGGTACAGTAGGAGTCTCCAGCATACACAACAAATCAATCATTCATGCTGCGAGTCTTCCTCAAGCAAAAAAATATTTTGCCTTGATGGACTGGAATCATGCATTTCTGTTTAATCCCATAATAACACCTACTCTAACAGGACTGTCCTAGATACTGCTTATACCTGAAAAAGTGACTCTTAATGATAGTTTTGCATATTTAAGGTGATTCTGCATGCAAGCTGCATCATCTTTACTTTCTTCTTCGTGTCTTCCTACTCTTTCAAAGCCATGAGATTAGGTATTTAATACAGCAAGAGTTCTTAGTGGCTAAAACGATTTCAGAAGTGATTCTGAAGGCTATTTCTGGACTATAATCAGTTGGGAAACCAAAAATGTGTGCCTGAAATGAGGGGTTGAAAAGGATTAAGCTCACAAAGATGTTTCTGGGCTGTCAGCTCAGCCGTGAGCGTATTTGCACACAGAAGCAAACAAGAATGCTAACAGAGGCCAGGGTAGAATTTAACTATATAAACCAAGCAGGAGAGATTAGAGGCTAAGGAGCATAAGCCATGAGGGGCTGTTCAGGACAACTACACATTTTGTGCGCAACCTATGCTATTAAACACAGCATATGCATACATAAAAACAGAGTAAGTTTCCTGTCATGTTTTGTTTCTTAATAATTTTCTTCCTTCTTTTCATAATCAATCCTAAAGCATAAACCAGGATAAGGAGAAGCTGGCCATAAAAATCATTCCAAAGGTAATAGTCCAGAAGTCACAGTATTTGAAAATCATGACTCCAACACCACACAGGAATATTCCAAACGGGAATCTTTTTGGATTAATATTCTCAAATGTCCCATGCACAGTATGGTACAACACAGTAAATTAATGGATCATCTAAGCTTGGAGAAACTGATCTACTTTCCCAACAATATGTAACCAGAATCCCGTAAGCCTCTAATGAATTGTTAGATAATCTGATTGAAAGCTGTGCTATATTTATCATTTGATTCAATACTGCCTTAAGATCCTATCAGTCAGTGTGACAATTTGATGGTGTTAGCTTAATTTCAGCAAAATACTAGCAGTGTGAGAGCACAAAAGAAAACACCCCCAAATAAATTAACCCCAACTTAAGCACAGTGAAGCATGAAAACACAGAAGTGTCACTTTCAATGTAAGTCATCAGAAGGCTGAAACAATATCCCACCCCACGGGATGGGACAGTGCCATTTATAGATACTTGAGAAGAAGGGGTAAGAAACTTGGAAGCAATCCTTACAAGCAATTACCTTCAGTCAGCTGAAAGTTGCTTTACACCCAAGTGGATAAGAGGTTTACACTCTTATCCTAAGTGTTTTAGGAAAAAAATTATGCATGGATTTAGTTCAAAATCTTCAAATGAGAGGGAAAGGTGTACATACGGTATAAATGGATACTAATTTAAAACATTTATTCTGTATAGTACAGAATCTGACATATGATGTGCAAAGCTGGACTTATGTTCACCTCTTTTAACAGAAGTCCACTATGCCTATCTAGATAAAAAACAATGTCCTTTCCTGACACAGAAGGACCTTACTTTGTGGGATCCTCGTTCGCCTCTGCCTATGTAAGTAGGCTACATTGAAAAAGAGACAAATTACGAGCTCTGAGTACAGAAATGGATTAGCTGTCTACCACAATGTGGTGCAGAAAAAGCTGATGTGATGTAGTTAAAGCACTGCTGCAGCTGGACTATTATTCACAGAAGAAATACGCAGTGGCATACAGACAATTTAAACAAACAGCCATTAAAATTATTTTCATATCATCCTGTTGGCTTCAGGCTGACTGCAAGTCTTTACACATAAACTACCTGGCAGAATTACATTCAGAAGTTTCACTGTTATCCACAATAATGGGACACTTAGCAGGAATAGATCTATTTTCTGTTTTCACAAGCCTATGTTTGATAAGAGATGTCTCAAAGCATACACACAAATATGATCTTTGTTATTTAGCCTTATTACATGGCAAGGGGATACTGAACAAAAGCAAAAGGTGAAGAAAGTAAACAAAAGATACAAGTTTACTAATCTGCTTATTTCTATTTATCTGAAAACAAAGCATGATTAATATTCTTTGCTTAAAATTCATTATGAAGCTTTTCTTTATTTTTACATACCTTGATGGGTATTTTAATGAGTAAGCAGCAGCCAGGAATCCACCTAGGTTATGTCCAAGCAAAATCATTTTTTCTAACCCCATCTCCTTTCTCCACTCTTCTATGGATTCCACAAACTGATTTTCTGCTTCCCGAGCATCAGTATCAAAGTGTGGTCTACTGCTTCGTCCAAATCCCAAGAGGTCGAAAGCATGAACGGTCCTGTTTTCACAGAGCTCTTCAAAATTGAGAGCCCACATTCCAACACCTCCTCCAAATCCATGAAGTAGAACAAGCGGAGTTTTACGTGAAAGGTCTGGAGAGAACGTCAGTGTCCATATTTTGTTTCCATTAGCTAGATACACATACCGCTTATTATATGTGCTTGTAATACCTGGGAAAAGAGTGGGGAAAACAAATGATACTGTTAGATACAACTGGTAAACTTTAAAGTACGTTCTATGGAAACCACTGTTAGAAATAGAAACTCCCTTGCAAAGCAGAGAGCCTACAGACAAGTATCATAAATAAGGGAACAAAGAACATCTATTTCTAAACCTGATAATTTCAGCAGAATGCAGAAGTCGTAATTAAAAACTTTTCTGATTAGTTTAATGGAAATGTATAGAAAATCTCGTTATAGCTATAAACCTGACTTACATTTTAGCATTTTGTCCTCAGCTTCTTTAAGGTGCAGTAGTGATGTGGGGCACCAAGCAGGAAGCCAGCTGAACAACCATCCTAACCTGTAACAGCAATAGAGAATGTAAAGTTCTTGAACAAGATGACCCCATTTTGCACCATGTAACGGTTTGAAGAAGTTTCTTTCACTGCTCTTCTTAGAAGAACCCTTGTCTTCTGAATGTCCTACAGGATAGCCGTGAGCCATAGGAAGAAACATACTTTCTCTTGACTTTTACCAAGTGGTGCAATGATCGGGGCTGTTCTTCAAATAGCATGCTGTCCCTCTCCTGTCTGTATTTTATCAGAGTGTACTTGTCTATCTCCATCAGAGCAGACTGCTTCTGAGAACCTGGAGACACGAGTCCTCACGCTGACCCCAGAAGTTTGGCAGGAAATAAAACACTATCACTGTGGTTTCCACGCTCCTCTCAAGTTCCCCTGGAACTCTGCCTGCACACGCACTTCCTGGCATGAACCCACTATTTACAGAAAAGCAACCTGCCAGCTTAACCCGAACTAAGGTGCAGATGCTAAATAAATTTTAAAAGTGAAAAATAAACAGGTTTATTTTTGCAAACAAAAACATTAAGGCCTTCATTACAAACTTAGAAACAAAGTCACAGCAGAAGATTAAACAGCAAATTCCAGCACCCCTCACAGAAGTTCCTTTTTCAGCTGTCACTTGCTATCTCTGTAGTACTCTCTTGACCATGACAGCAGGGGAATGACTCGGCAAACAGGGGCTAATTTTTCCCTTTTTATAACATAGAATCCTCCTTCCCCTCACCTGACTTCAGAGTGGCTCAGATTGCCTTTCAGTGCAAAGGCTGCTATGTAGGATCTTGAACTACCCATGGAGAAGAGGATGAGGAATGCAAACTCACACTCAATTTTCTTTCTTCAGTGTTTTTTTTCCTACACTGAATTGCTTTCCAGTCAGTTACAGTATTTTCAGGATTGTGCGCTGCAAGTGTTAGTTGCACAAAAATCAATGATAAAGACAGTAAGATTACTAGTGTCTAATTCTTCAGCCTTTTCACAATGCATCGATACCAAATTAGTGATCTGACCTTGCAAGTTCCTTATACAAAGAACATTCTTCCTGCATTTCAGAGGGGGATTACTTAAGGTAATGCTACAACACTGTTTTCTGGCATGGAAGAATGCACAATGCAACTGCAAACAGCACTGTACTTAGGGGAGGTCAGAAACAAAAAAATCCATACTTGATCAAAAATGGCTTCATCACCCAATCTGCAATGCCATTGTTACTCAATATTCTTTACTTTTCTGAGAACACAGTGATGTCTGGCTGGTCTGTAAATAGCCTTCCTAAACCATGGGAGTGTGGGAATCACGTTGATGGCACATGGACGGAACACTGGCAAGGTGAAGGCTGTGTGTTTGCCCAGATGCCTCCTGCAATCCATGAAGGAATGGAGAGCCAACATTTGCTGCCACATTAAAATAGATATCTAAAAGTAAGATTTTTATGAGGTTAAGGCTGGCACCTGCCAAAAGCAACTTCACCAGGAAAAAAAAAACAATTTTGAGTATAACAACATTATGGATTACTCTGGTAATTTATTAAACATTAGTTATGCCACCACCATTTTGAGGATACTTTTCAGCTAGTTACGTGCTGAACGACACATCTACACTCAGAATTCTCAAGTCAGAAGCACAAAATGCAGCCACTACTTCTCTCAAGCCAAAACTACACAAAATATTTCTTCTCAAGGAAACCACTGATTTAGCAAAGAAACTTCTTTAATGATTTTTTCTAAGGAAATCTTTAATTTTTACATGTCAGCATGAAGACAGTGCAGAGATATGATCGCAATGAAACAAAAATGAAAACTACATTCCACAATCCCAGAATTTCAGTAGGGAAGCATCTGAATACCCAAGAAAAATATTTAGAAAATTGTACCAGAATGAGGAAGTTTTGGCATAGATGCCCACTCTTTCATTTTCTTAATTATCAGTACTGGTTATAAATACTGAAATTTTTACTCAGAAGAGACATTACATACACGGAAATCTTGGCAAATAAAGTTGGCAAGCTGAAATTTTTGCAGATGACAGCAGGTTGGGAGGAAGTGTCAACATGCCTGGGGGTAGGAAGGCCCTTCAGAGGGATCTGACGTGCTGGATCAATGCACTGAGGCCAATGGGATGAAGTTCAACAAGACCAAGAATCGTTCCAGGGTTGGGGCAGAGTGGCTGGAAGACTGTGCAGAGGAAAAGGATCTGGGGGTGTTGGCTGACACTTGGCTGAACATGAGCCGCCATTGTGCCCAGGTGGCCAAGAAGGCCAACAGCATCCTGGCTTCTATCAGAAATAACACAGCCAGCAGGAGCAGGGAGATGATCGCTCCTTTGTACTCAGCACTGGTGGAGCTGCATCTCAAGAGCTGCGTTCAGTTTTGGGCCCTGCACTGCAAGAAGGACATTGAGGCCCTGCAGCGTGTCCAGAGATGGGAAGTGAAGCTGTGAGGGGTCTGGAGCACAAGTCTGATGGGGAGCGGCTGAGGGAGCTGG
>JANHGO010005642.1:0-22711 GCA_024606505.1 Aquila spilogaster
GTGAAGAACTTCCTCCTTACATCTAATCTAAATCTACCCTCTTTCAGTTTAAAGCCATTACCCCTTGTCCTATCACTGCATGCCCTTGTAAAAAGTCTCTCCCCAGCTTTCTTGTAGGCCCCTTTAGGTACTGGAAGGCTGCTATAAGGTCTCCTCTGAGCCTTCTTTGCCCCAGGCTAAACAACCTCAAGTCTCTCAGCCTGTCCTCATAGGGGAGGTGCTCCAGCCCTCTGATCATCTTCATGTCCCTCCTCTAGACTTGCTCCAACATGTTCCTGTTGTTCTTACGTTGGGGACCCCATAGCTGAACGCAGTACTCCAGGTGAGGTCTCACAAGAGTGGAGTAGAGGGTCACAATCACCTCCCTCAACCTGCTGGTCACGCTTCTTTTGATGAGGTCACATTGAGCTTCTTGTCAACCAACACCCTCAAGTCCTTCTCCGCAGGGCTCCTCTCAATCCACTCATTGCCCAGGCTGTATTTGTGTTGGGATTGCCCTGAGCCATGTGCAGGACCTTCCACTTGGCCTTGTTGAACTTCAGGATGTTCACACGGGCCTACCTCTCAAGCCTGTCAAGGTCCCTCTGGATGGCATCCCTTCCCTCCAGTGGGTCGACTGCACAACACAGCTTGGTGTTGTCAGCAAACTTGCTGAGGGTGCACTTAATTGAACTGTCTGTGTTGCCAACAAAGATGTTAAACAGTACCGGTCTCAATACCGACCCCTGAGGAACACCACTCATCACTGGTCTCTACTTGGACACCAAGCTGTTGACAGCAACTCTTCGAGTGCGACCATCCAGCCAATTCCTTACCCACCGAGTGGTCCATCCATCAAATCCATGTCTCTCCAATTTAGAGACAAGGATGTCATGCGGGACCGTGTCAAATGCTTTGCACAAGTCCAGGTAGATGTCACTTGCTCTTCCCTTATCCACCAATGCTGTAACCCTGTCGTAGGCGGCCACCAAATTTTTCATGCACGATTTGCCCTTAGTGAAGCCATGTTGGCTGTCACCAATCACCTCCTTATTTTCCATGTGCCTTAGCATAGTTTCCAGCAGGATGTGCTCCATGATCTTGCCGGGCACAGAGGTGAGACTGACTGGCCTGTAGTTCCCCAGGTCTTCCTTTTTTCGCTTTTTAAAAATTGTATTGGGTTTGTGTGGCAAGATTATGGTAGCGGGGGCATTACAGGGGTGGTTTCTGTGAGAAGCTGCTGGAAGCTTCCCCTGTGTTCGAGAGAGAGCCAATACCATCTCGCTTTAAGATGGACCCACCGCTGGCCAAGGCCGAGCCAATCAGCGATAGTGGTAACACCCCTGTGATAACATTTTGAAGAAGGAAAAAAAAGTTGCAGGAGAGACAGAAACGGCAGGCGGAGAGAGGAGTGAGAACATGTAAGAGAAACAACCCTTCAGACACCAAGGTCAGTGAAGGAGGGGAGGAGATGCGCCAGGCACTGGAGCAGAGATTCCCCTGCAGCCTGTGGGGAAGACCATGGTGGGGCAGGCTGTCCCCGTGCAGCCCATCGAAGTCCACGGTGGAGCAGATACCCACCTGCAGCCAGTGGAGGAGCCCACGCCGGAGCAGGTGGGTGCCTGAAGGAGGCTGTGACCCCCACGGGAAGTCCACACTGGAGCAGGTTCCTGGCAGGACCTGCGGATCTGTGGAGAGAGGAGCCCACACTGGAGCAGGTTTTCTGGCAGGACTTGTGACCCCGTGGGGGACCCACGCTGGAGCAGTGTGCTCCTGAAGGACTGCACCCTGTGGAAGGGACCCATGCTGGAGCAGTTCATGACGAACTGCAGCCCATGGGAAGGGCCCACGTTGGAGAAGTTCATGGAGGACTGTCTCCCGTGGGTGGGACCCCACGCTGGAGCAGGGAAGAGTGTGATGAGTCCTCCCCCTGAGGAGGATGAAGCGGCAGAAATAACGTGTGATGAACTGACCGTAAACCCCATTCCCTGTCCCCCTGCGCCACTGGAGAGGGGTAGGTAGAGAATTCGGGAGTGAAGTTGTGCCCAGGAAGAAGGGAACAGTGGAGGGAAGGTGTTCTGAGATTTGGTTTTATTTCTCATTACCCTACTCTGGTTGACTGGTAATAAATTGAGTTAATTTTCCCCAAGCTGAGTCTGTTTTGCCCATGATGGTAATTGGTGAGTGATCTCTCCTGTCCTTATCTCGACCCACAAGCTCTTTGTTATATTTTCTCTCCCCTGTCCAGCTGAGGAGGGGGAGTGATAGAACAGCTTTGGTGGGCACCTGGCATTCAGCCAGGGTCAACCCATCACACCACATTTTCCCTAGTCTTCCTTTTATCACCAGCATACCTACAGAAGCTTTTCTTGTTGGCCTTGATGTCCCTGGCCAGATTTAATTCTACCAGGGCTTTAGCTTTCCTAACCTGATCCCTGGCTGCTTGGACAATTTCTCTGTATTCCTCCCAGGCTACCTGTCCTTGCTTCCACCCTCTGTAGGCTTCCTTCTTCTGATTGAGTTTGTCCAGGAGCAACTTGTTCATCCATGCAGGCCTCCTGGACTTTTTGCCTGACTTCCTCTTTGTTGGGATGCATCACTCCTGAGCTTGGAGGAGGTGGTCCTTGAATATTAACCAGATTTCTTGGGCCCCTCTTCCCCCCCAGGGCTGTATCCCGTGGTACTCTACCAAGCAAATTAACAACATGGAATCCCATTTCTCATATTATGAAG
The DNA here is from genome assembly GCA_024606505.1 of Aquila spilogaster. NCBI lineage: Eukaryota > Metazoa > Chordata > Aves > Accipitriformes > Accipitridae > Aquila > Aquila spilogaster. The sequence goes on from JANHGO010005642.1 coordinate 2,713, forward strand.
ACCTTAGTTACTCTTTGACAGTGTCTAAATGGGGTCTCATATGTTAATGGTATGAAATCTAGGGTCACTTTGATGTATTTTTCTGAATGTGAACATCTCTGGTTACTTTTATTCCATATACCTTCTGATACCTTTACTCCAAAAATGAAAGGTCAGTGGCAAGCAGGAGGAAGAAATATATTTAAAATTTTGTGTGTTAAGGTAAAGACAGAAGCCCAAGTCCTAACATTCCAACCACAAGCAACTGTGTTGAGACAAAACATATCTGTGTAGACAATGACAGAATAAAAGCTCCTAAGTTTTTACCTTTTTACTCTAAATGCACAAAGTAGAAAGAATCCCATTGTCCTCCCACTGGTGTAATGCCTTTGCAGTATTTTCTATGATAAAAGTTGAACAACAAATAAAAGTTTGATAAAAGTTGAAAAGTTTTTCAATTCAAAGTGAAAAAACCCCACTCCAAATATCCATGTACGAATAGCAAATCTTTTAAATAAGGAAATATGATTTTCTCAGTCACTGTTCACATTAGGATTCACTTTATCAAAGTGATTTTGCCCTGTCATCTGATGTCAGTGGGGTGCATTGTCTTTTGGAGACACCTTTCAAAAGTGATCTACAGTGTCAAGTGCCCCTTTTGCCTTGAAAAATTTTACATAAAGATCAGAGCACCTTCAGTTTTTTCACAGTGGTTATATCATCTATTAATGCATTACATAAGAATTAAACTTACATCACATCTGAGCTTCCTTTACAATGGGAATCTCCAGATTCGTAAGAACTAGTGGTACTCCATGCGAGGAACAACGAACATAATGCAATCTTTACAAATCTTTTCTTCTTTTCATATTTTGTAAACTGCTTTCAATACTTTGTATACTGATCCATAGTCTTATTTATAAAAACAATCTTAATTTGTTCTGTGAGTGAGTTGAGTAGGTCTTCTGAATCTGTATGTCTGCATACCAAAAAAGATGGAACAAGTTAAAGTATATTTTATAGTAGTTATTAGGCATTTTAATTTTAAAATCTGAAATTTCCTTCATACTTTTCTTAAAACATATATTAAAGAATAAAGTTACTATCAATCAAAACTGTATCATGTAGTAAATCATCTACACGAATATTTTTAAAATGCTGTTTGGTTTGTTGAAAAACTACTATATCTGATGAATAATGCATAAACATTTTAGCTCAGAAAACTTATCCAAATAAGACATGGAAAGACTTGTCAAAGTATTTTTAAAAAAAGTGAGGAAATTTTATTACACTATGTAAAGGAATTTGCCAGTGTAATTAAAACTAGCTGTATTGCTAATACACAACCATCAACTACTTGACTCACTAAAAGCCAAAATAATATATTCTGAAATTTACAATTTGCTGCTTGTATATCAAGCTATGAGTAAAATGGTAAGAAAAATATTTTGTGACATTACCTACTCAAGTACTCTGTAAATTGTAATCTAATTTTAATCCATGGAGCTAAGGGTGTAGACCAAAATTAGGGAGTTAGTTCAGAAAAAAATATTATAAATCTGAACAATATCAATATTTTCTGTTTAAATTTCATTGAGTCCTTTAATAATTTCTAGAATCTTTGCTGAAAAGGGAGAAGCCACTAGTTAACTGAGGAACAGCAAGGCAAGGAAAGGCAATGCAAGAGAAGAATTTCCTGATGCACCTATGAATTATCATGGTATTATGCTGAAAAATCATGCACTTGCAACCATCCATTTCCCAGCATTAGAAAATAACAAAATGTTGTCACAAATGTCATGTTCAATGGAAGTAGGAAAACTATTATTCTCTGATTTCTGCTGGTTAAAAATTAAGCAATATAACCATTATTGGTTTAAAAGATATGCTAAAAATCCTAGATGAAGTCAGTAAAGAGATAGGAAGATCAGATATGGTCTTTTTTTACTGTAGCCCACATTAACTTCTTGTGCTCTACCCTCTCACATTTGTTTCCTTCAATTATAATTCAAATACAACTTTTAAACAACCCACAAATACCTGGCACCTTGATCTGACTGCAGCCATTTTATCTGACATTTCTACCTATGCAGACTTTTTTTGAAAAATTTTCATTAAATTTTTCACTATATATTTTAGGGCTGTTTTCATTTTCAGCACTGTGACCTATCTTGTCCTAGTTCCACCATTTAGAGAAGTGAACAACAACCTGTGGTCTTAAAGGAGATTTTCAGGAGCACTTAAGCTGCTTAAGAACAGAAGACAGTGTGAAAGTTACTTGGGTAGAATTCAAGAAAGTACTTTTTAAAAAGGACAAGAACCTTCTGTTCCATTTAGTCATTTGTCTTTATAAATACGTCATTATTATAGTTTTGGAAAAAAAAAAAAAATCAGGCTAAACTACAGAGTAAATGGCCTGAATTTAACAGTCCATTTCACCTCAACTGACAAACTGACCCTATTATATTAAATATTTTTTTGTTCTTCCCTATTTATAAAAAGTATTTTGGAATAACTAAATGACATTTACCTCAGACTCTGGCAGAACTCCTGTGGCTGATTTTTAGACTAGATTTTTCATGAGATATCAGATTTAGTTCTCTCAATTTCAGAAATTGTTTCTACTCCTAAAAAGAAAGTAGGCTTAGGAACTGATAACTTAGTTTTTGAGGAAGCAAGATTGATATCCTGCCCCTCAGTATGTTTTCATTTTTTCGCTAAATGTACTTCAAAATAGTTTGAATTTTCACTGAAATTTAAGACACATCTATTTTGCTATCCTATGAAAGCAAACTGCTCTGATAGAAGAATACATGATGCCTCCTTCAGGGTTCTCAAAGAGGTTTCAGGCAGAAAAAGCTAAATTTCCAAGTCTAGGATGCATACAGTAGATTATGCTAGATTACTGTCAGTGAAGAACAAAGCCAATGCCAGGTAAATATAGCACTAAGAAAGAGCCGAATTAAAATTTTCCCCTTAGGCATTCTGGATTCAGTGCCTTCTCCTGTTTGACAAGATAATGCATTTAAGGAGGGAAAGTATGGGATTTTTATGACAAAGTGCATCTAAAAGTCATTTCTTTGATAACTGTCCTGTTGCATGTATTACTATATGCATGTGCATGACTCCCGACAGTTAGGTATAACATATTTAATAGAATCATGTTTTTGGCAAAACACATGAGGCACCATTTATCTTGGGGAGCTCCCCATTACCGGTCTGACAGCTTTATAGTTCTGTTGGGAAATGAAGTATAACATCAGGTTACTAAGCACCTCCGCAGCTTTTTTAAAGTACTTCTTGGAACTCACTTGTTTCTCCTAATTGATTCAGTCCACATCATTTTGAACATAAATGGGACATCATGTTTAGAAATATGCTGCATAACTACTTTTAGCTAACATGTCTTGCTACCTCTGCATATCTAAATCAAGCACTGGCATATAAATGTCATATTGAAAGCAAATTTTTATCTTCTTCCTGAGTTGCATTGACATTTAATGTATATAAATTATTTTGACAGTTCAAGCTAGTCTCTGAAGTTGTCTGCCGACTGTCAGAAAATAACATGAAAGGCTGAGCAGCAATTTCATTTTTCAAGTTTTACATAGAATAAGTTTTAATTAGTCAATCTGACTTACTTCTTTAGTGAATTCATGTGCTATACTACATCAGAATTAATAAGAGATCTTTCTCTGTACATTGTAATCCTGTTGATATTTTCTTGAGTCACTAAACCTATAAGCAAGATAGCATCTCATACCATCTCTGAATATTAGTGATAAATATGCTGGTATATCACAATTTATGAAGTGTAAACTAGCCTTTTATCATTCCTGGCTTTTCTCCCCATTATAGTGATGGTGAATAATAAGTAATGAAATGCTATAGATATGCTGACTTTGGTGTTCTTTTCTCAAGCTAACCTATGTGTTTCTTTCTTTATATCCTTCCTTATTTTTCCAAAATGTTAATACTTTTTAAATGAGTAAATACATACTTACTGGGGAAAAAAAGGAGAGACAGATTGAGGATCAACCAACAACATGTGTTTTCTCCTGATATTTTAAACCCTCCTTTTGCTAGGTTGCTTATTATTTTGCTGATTGACCCCTTTTGTGCCTTCTGGCACCCAGTCTTCCATTTCCCCAAAGATTTATTTATTTTTCTTTACTTTTAAAATTTTGATTACTTTATGTAGGAGACAGCTTTCCTGCAACTGTGACTGGAAAAAAAAAAGAAAATCATTATATCTTAATGATCACTTAGATCTGTAATCTTTTTACTGTGCTCTATCAATTGTAATACTGTTGGAGGCTTAACTGTAAGATGAGCCATTACTGATTTGATTCAGTAAACTAACATAATCCAAGATTATAGGTTTAAATCATAAATTAAGACATAGAACATATTTTAAAACTGCTGAAATGACATTCTTCCCCTCTCAATGAAGCATACATTGCACTTACGGGAAATGCTTTTTTGCTTACTGCGACTTATATGAGCATCTCAGTCTTATGGAAGTCATACATCTTATGTAAATTTATAAATACACTAGATTATGAGACATCCCCTGTAATGGAGTAAACCTTTTTGCATGTCTCTTATATGAACAATTTATTGGGCCACCCTTAGGAAACACTCCGACTTGAGTCACAAGGTTGTAGCACTCCAGTTCAGAATGGATCCTCTTCCAGTGCTCTGTTGAGGAAGAGGACTTCACAGTGCCTCTGCTGCTCCTGGGACCATATACTTGATCACTAGTCAAATTTCTCACTACCATATTAAAACCAAAAATAGTTAACCATCATTCTCAATGTTCTAGAAATCCAATATATATAACACACACACATATATTAATATATAAAAAACATACATAAGGAACAAACACTTATTGCACGGTTACAGCACTATTGATTCCAGGAGACAGGCTGTCCACAGACAGTAAGAGGCAAGCTATGAAAAACTGTAAGGTTTCCGGGCATTAAGAATGATGACAGGTACTTCTCTGTGAGCATGCTCATCCCAGGGCTCTGGTACTCACACGTCTTGATTTGCACTCCTCTCTGCTTTTTACTCAGTGTATGGAACATACTTTCAGTGAATGCCTTCTTTCCTCCCTGAATGTCTTTACCTCTATTTAATATGAAGCCCTCTCCCATTCTCCTTCTTGCTTTCAAATTTTTCTAATCACTGTCTTGCATCTTCTTGGCTGCTGGGAGAGGGGGAAGCTTCGGTCAAAATATTTTCCACTACAGGAGGGAAAGAGACCAAAGTCCTGATACTGCCATTTTTTCCTTGTGGTGCCATGAAGACTCATGGCTTTTAGTTTTTAGGAATACCTTTCAGTATTCTTTCTAACTTACCTGTCAGTATACAATACCACAAAGTTGATACCATATAGTTAACACTGATGACTGCAGTCCTTGGAGAGTCTTAGTCATTGAGGTCTGGGTGATCAGGAACGCTGTTTGATGAGAGACATCAATGCCAAAGTGGGCTTGTCTTCTTTCTTCTCCAGTTTTCCTTGTTTGTACCTGATGCTTTTATGCTATTGGCCTCCATCCCCAAAGGGGGAGTGGGGGGTGGTGTTTCATCTGCTCCCAATATTGCTTACCTTGTTTCTCTTTTCTCTTGGTAGTCATTCTTCCTGCATATTCATTAGGATGTCTGCCTATTTGCAGTTCCTTGTGCTTATCTTGTTCTTTGTGTGGCAATTTTTGTTTACTTTGATGCCTTTTGTATGCACTTACACCTCTCTTTCTTTGACATCTTGGTGGTCACATTGCTCACTATTCACGTAGTAAAACTATGGCTATACAAACACTGTTACAAAATGCTTATATGCTGTTGTTAATTACACTATTTCAGTATGCTTACATTCAGGATCAAGGCAAGCTAATATTAATGATACCATGATTAGGACATTTATGGTTTACAGCTGTCACAGGCCTCTGCCTTGGCTACAGATATCTTACTGGCACAGGAATTATGCTAGCCAGAAGATAAGTTCCATTTCTTTTTACATGTGTGTCCTGCTTAGAAAAGAGTGCTAGCTGAAAAGTCATTTTCCAGATTACCTGAGGGATGTCTTTTGAGTATATTTTGCAAAGATATAGGAACTTACATTCCAGTATTGGTAACAATAATGGTAATGTATTATTTCAGAAAACCCTCAATGTTTTGCTCTTGCAAAAATCTCCAAGAGAACTAGCTTTGCCCTGAAAAGAAATTTGTTTTCATCCTATCCCAGGAACACTGAATAATTGGATGTTAACTATATTTTGTTCCAATAGTGCTTGCCTAACCCAGACAGGTGGAAAACAGAAGAAAAACAAGTTTGAAACATGCTTGAAACATGGGAGTGTTTCATCTGGAGTACATAAACAACAAAGTGGTACTATTTTAACTGTATGGAAGAACAGACAGAATGACTTGTTTAGCCTTTGGTAGATACTAAATCTGTAGCATGCAGAGGCAATATAACTCAAGATTTCATCCCATTTTGTTTAAACATCTGTAATAAAAAGAGGTCAACAACTCCCATACAGTTAAATGCGACTGGTGACACATGGGTCTATATTCATAGAAAATCACTAGTAATATTTTGCTGGACACAAGAAAAGTGTGTCTTTGGCTTATGACAATGGATAAATGTTTCAAGTAACTATCCTTTGATATAGATATACCCGTGTCTTTATATGAGTCACCAGATTTTTCAGTTCGCAAGTGTCCAGGTGAGCCTCAGGATTGTCCATCTTTTCCTGAGCACCACAGCTTAAGTCAATGAAACCTTCATACTCACTCTCCTAGGTAAACTCCTTCACACAGAAGCTTTCTGAGTCAGTATCATAAACTCTTGACCATCAGTACTTTCTGATACAAGGAGACATTTTAGGAATTATATGCAGATTAGGTAGAGAGAACAGAAGCAACGCCAGAAGAATAAATTGTCTGGAGGGGCTGGATAATTGGCTGGAGAAGCTGCCACTTTCTGCACTTCTCCATTAGTGCAGAGGAAAGAATTGCACAGCATAATTTCCTCCATAACCAAGAGAGAAATCAAGTTCCAAAGTGTTTCAAGGAGAAATCAAGCCTCCAAATCAAGAGAAACAAGGCCTCTAAACTGAGTTGTCAAAATAACCTTCCTAGGATATTAGCAGTAAGCATGTCTTCCACTTCACTCTTGGAGTCCACCTGGGGTTATCTTTATACAGTTTCTTAACACAGTCTGCTTATGTGCTCTTTCTTTTTGTCCGTTTACAGTCATTCCATTTTCTGCTCTCTTTGTTATCTCTAAACCAGTTTCACTTGATTCACATGGCTGCCTTCCTGGGACCTCCTGTATTATCCTTTGTCTGCACTCTTCCATGTCACTTTTTATTCTAGAACTGCAGACAATTCAGTCTGTACAGAATTACTTCTACTATTATGTCCTTCCTATAAACTAAAGCTTAATTAACACAAGGCAGTGGTTATTTAGCCATTAGGCAATTGCAGCCGCAGCTGAAACAAGCAAAAATAACTCAGTGTAAGGCAATCCCAGACTAGTCCTGAGATCCCTGCACTGTCAAGTAAATATAAAATCAGTGGTCTTTTACTAGTAATGGAAAAAATGTACTGGGCTGCAATGGGCTTTCTCCTTAAGGACTACAGAAAGAGACTCCTCCAGCCCACGGAGGAGACCAAGTTGGAGCAGATATCCACACTGCAGCATGTCAAGGACCCTATGCTGGAGCAGGTGGATGTGCCCTGAAGGAAGCTGCAGCCTGTGGAGAGGAGCCCATGCAGGAGCAGGTTTTCTGGCAGGGACTACGGGCCATGTAGGACCCATGCTGAAACATGTTTATCCTTAAGGGCCGCAGCCCATGGGAAGAACCCACACTGGAGCAAGGGAAAAGTGAAAGAAGAAGGAGTGGCAGAGATGGACTGACTGCTACACCCATTCCACATCTCCCATGAGTTGCTGGTGGGGGAGGTAGAAGAGTCAGGAGTAAAGTTGAGCCTGGGAAGAAGAGTGGACTGCAGGGAAGGTGTTTTAGTTTTGGTCTTTGTTTCTCACCATCCAACTCCATTTTAACTGGTAATAAACAAAATTAATCTTTCTCAAGTTGAGTCTGTTTTGCCTGTGACAGTAATTGGTGAGTGATCTCCCTGTATTTATCTCAAACCACAAGCTTTTTCATCTTATTTTCTCCTCCTGTCCTGTTGAGGAGGAGAAGTGAAAGAGTGGCTGGGTGGGCATCCAGCACCTGGCCAAGGTCAAACCTCCACAACTATTAAGCATTATTCAGCAAGCCAAAGCTGCAGAGAAAAAATAGCAGAAAAAAACCCACCTATTACATTCTAGATTTCTGTAGCATTTATATTATCTATAAGAAAATATGACATGTTATACAGTATTTATTAAAGACAGGTAAGAATCTGTTTTATTTCTTTTAAAAGTATATATCATTCTGATACAATAATCTTAATTTCCCTGTCTCAAAATATTATACCTATATTTAAAAACAAATTTAAAATTGTAAACTATTCAGAAATTTTCCTTAGTGTTTCATTTTTTTATATGAAATATTATTTTAAGACTAAAATTGCCATCATCTGAGTCAGTTTCCCAAATCTTTTGACATTCCAGTGGCCACAAACCCAGAAGGATCTTTTTGTTTCAATTTCTCTTTTGTAATGGTAAGTAACTGTCGTCAGGCTAAAGACAAAGTGAAAAAGATAAAAAAGGGATCTCAGCAATTTTCAGGCTGTATGAGATACTATCGTCAACTTCACTAGAAAATGCTGGCAAGTAAAAACCACATCAGTCTTCCAAACAGATGAAAAGCAAGATGAAAGTGATCTTTTCACTTCCATTTAACACAAGTGTTTTGGGGTTTTTTTTCTTGTTTTGTTTTGGTTTTACTTTTCTACTAAGATGAGACCGTCTTTTTTCCCACTTCAAAGTCTTAAATACATTCTGGATAGAAACAGACAGAAGAATACAACTTGCTTTTTGAACAGTGAATTTTATTTTTTCCTGGTCTACACTGACATTTATAACCCTTATGAAAACCTAAAGCACATTTGTTGGCACTTCTGTATCATACTGTAGATAAGGTTTTTAAGAGTATCACAAAGAAAGATGGACTGTACTTCCATCACAGTTTTGCTTTACTGTTAGAAGTTGGAGGGAAAAGCCTGTCATACAAAAAAGTTTTATAAAATATTTTGAGATAGTTTATTAAATTTTGACCTTCCTTTTATTTATAGAATTTTATATACAGTGCAAGGCCTTTGTATTATCTCATTCTGAACCCAGCGTATTACATTTACAGGCACTAGACCAGAAGTTATTTCTCTGGGATCACATTTCTTTTTTCTCTTTTTTTTTTTTCTTTCTCCAAACGATATTGTTCCAGGTTTATATGGCTTGTTCTCTGTCCTTTAGTCCTTTAGCCATTTTCTTTTAAATTAATATGCCACTCTCTCCTGTTCAATGATTCTGCTCCTTACACAACCTCTGATATTAAAAAGCTTCCTGAGCAGCCATTAAGTATGATGTCTACACTGCAATTCCTTTGTCTACTTCAGCAATGATAGTGTCATGGAAATAACAAATTAGTAAGGCATAACCTTCCTATTCCAACCTTCGTTTAATCAAGTTGTGCTTTTCTAAGCATTTTCTGATCTGGTGGTTTAAAATAGTTCCTAATACTTTCCTGCAAATTGAAGTTAAGCTATTTGGTCTTTAATTTCCTGCTGTGTCCCTAGGCTTTTTCTTAAATAAGGGTATTCTGTTGGCTTCTCTAATTTCTGTTCCCATTCCCATTAGCATCTCTTGGGAGATGAGTGCTTCTGGAGTCTTGATCAATGTTCAGAACTTCTTATATTTAATAAATTCAAGGTTTTATTTGTCCCTTTCTTAATTTATTATAATTCCTCTTCTGTAAATTTGATTTCTCAATTAGTGAAGGCAAATTTCAAAACTAAATATTTTGCAGAGGCTTTTAAGATTTTTTTTATCTTTATTTGTATTGTATTCCCTTTTTTTTTGTACATGCAATATACCAGACTCCTTTATTCATTTTGGACTTTATTATATAAACAAATTAACTTTAAACCAATTTAAGTGAAAGTGCTTGTCAGTATATAATCTGATGTGTTTTCTTTCTCTTTTCATACATTTAGGCTTAATTTTAATATTATTTGTAAGATTTTTCTAACCTTTCTGCTGCTAAATTCAAGAACTTCTGCAAAGGCAGCTGAATATCAAGTCTTCCCTCTTTCTTTGTTAATTACCTGTCTTACACTTACTGAACTAAGTCTTTATTTGATACTATAGATAACTGACCCAATATATCTTGTTCTTAGATTTACATTATAAAATGAGAATTGGGTGGTTTCATTTTATAAGGAAAAAAAAAAAAACAAAAAGTAGTGATTATGCTATACAATGCTCCAAATGACAGCCATGTAATAGAAGTCTGAATGCCACGTGTATGTACTTACCCACACTCACCTATCCGCACACAAACTCTCTTTCTCCCCCCCGCCTTTGTACATTCCATCTATGATTCCAAAATAATATGAAGAGATATTTTTTCTTCTGCATCTTGAAAAGGCTAAACAAAAGAGAATTTTCGAATATAGACAAGGAAGATTCTCATATAAACCAGGATTCCTTCTTCCTTACGTGACTGTTCATGGCCAAACCTGTTCCAGATGCTTTTCTGTACATCTAACTCTCCAACATTTTTCCACGCAGCAAAGTAAAAGGCTTTTAGACGAGAAATTAAGCTTTCTTCCTGACTCCTCCTCCTCTCATTACAACAAATAATAATAATAAAAACCCACAGAGTCACAAAGCATATTCAACTGTTAATTCCTGACTTTAGTGAATTACTAACAGAAGTGGCACTGAACTTCTTGTAAAAATAAACCACAGTCTGTTAACCCTTCTAAACAGTGAATACCCAGTCAGAAAGAGAAATAAGAAGGAACTCCTATCTCATATTTGGGAAGTTGTCTTGAAAAAGTTCTTTTCCATCAGAAAAAGAAAAAAACCAATGTAAACAAAGAGCACCTCCTGCATATTTTAACAGCAGAAGTTGTTAGGGAAGCAGTTCAAGAAAGTGTAAGAAACTAACTGGACATCTTAGCATAAGAATATCTATTTTGTTTATTGATATCAAAGCATCCACGCTGTTTCTTCTAGCTACAAAAAATGGTATATAAAGGAGGTCATTACAACAAATGTTCAGTTTTGTCTCCTTTAGCCATATACAAATATACATATCATGATTTAAAAGCCTGTTTATTTTATAACAAGGCCATAGCATGTCAGAAATCACTTCTATTTTATTGGCAAATATCTACCCAGTCATACTATAATCCAGGCTCCATGAATTTAGAATAGAATAAATAATAATGAAAAACATGAAGATGTGCAGGAAAACACATATAACAAAAATAGAACCTCCCTTGATGGGAGGTTTAAAGAGTTTTCCAGCAACTCTAAGCAGTTATCTGCTCCTGCTTTCCATGTAGCGTAATTATTACCTGAGGCAAGATATTTTGTTTGTTTGTTGGTTTATTTTTCATATGTGATGTCTTAATTAAATGCTAATGAGGTATGTGCTTTGCTTTCTGGTAAAGAATTATTTTCTTGATAGCAGATAAGTAGGTTATAGGCTTTATTTAAGAAATCTGTAAGACAGCAGAGGAAACTCCCAGAAAACTTCCAGACACATACAGTAAACTAGTGAAATATAACTGAAACCAGGTTTGGCTATGAAGACATGGGCCTCATAGCCATCAATCTTCTTGAATTCAGGGATAGACCAGTCACTATATACCTCCAGAGATAACATCTAACAGAATGCTTCCATTTATTACTTTCAATTAATTTTGTATCAAGATTGATATAATAACGTTACTATTTAATTTAACTCCCTACTTGGGTCTTGGGTCAACGGATATTCAGGGACTCCAAATCTTGTGCTTGCATATGCATAATTAAAATTTTATGCATATATTTTGCCAGAAGATCTATCATGCACAACATCTGAGGTGTCATAATTCCTTCAAACTTTTTGTAACTGCCCAGCTCACCCTATGACACATTCACAATACACAGACACTTCCAGGACATGCCAGGCAGTTGCTATGTTCAACAGAAATTAAGTTATTCTTTGCAGAATAACGGAATTCAATACAGACAAGCGTATAATACTATTATGTAGCAATAAGAGCACTCATGAAGAGATGTGAATCCTCATTCTTGTTCTAAGCAGTATTTTTCATTTGTTCTTAGTTATTTTGTTTAATCCAAATATTATTTTCCCTCCTCTAATCTCAATATTAAAGTGCAAAGCCTTGCAAATTCAGGTTTTACATCCACCCTCCTTAGAAAGTGAGCTAGTGGTAGGCTCAAGGCTCATCCCTCTTCCTATGCTTTTTCCTCATGGTCAAGTAAGTTTTTTGTTTTTTCTTTCCCCTTAAGTCAGTGGATACAGAATTCCTCTGGATATGTGGACTTAAAGGTCCTAAATCTGAGGAATACTTTTAAGATAGATCTGCCCTTTCCTGATGACAACTTTGAAAATGTAAAGAGAAGGCTTTTAGTTCAGAATTCAAGTTTTAGACAAATTCAACGGGTCTTACTGAATTAGCAAAACCAGCTATAGTAGGAACCTTCCATTGGAAGACAATTCTAGGATTTAAGTCAATGTGGATGGAGAAGCTTTTCAGAGGATCTGACTTCAGAACTCTTTTCTTTTTCAAGAACACAACATGTAAGTGAAATTTCCTACTGGTTCATTGTAAGTATTTTGTCAATTAAAGTGTTGTTTTTTTCAAATCACTTGTCTGAGGTTTCTACTTGTTTGGAGTGCCTTAATACATAGTTCATTTGGATACTAGGTTCCTGAAATTAGGTCTTTCACTGGATATGGTCTCCAATGTCCTCATTCCTAGGAATTTTTAGAATCCAAGAGCATTAAGATACAACTTCATTAATAGAAGGAACTAATATTTTCTTTTTCTTTCTACATATTTCCAGGGAATCATTCGAGACAGATCCCTATGACCAAATTCCTTACAAAGGAAAAGTGTTCTATAAACCGTAATTAAAAAAACAAAAAAAGCATTAAAACAACAGTTCTATTCTATACTAATTTCCTAAGCTATCTGGTAATATCAGGGTTTGGATACACACCTTGCTATTAAGCCAGCATGATCACTGTTCATGCAATATTCAGTGACATTTTGAGTACAAATACCAAGATTATTATCTTTTAATATTGAACATTATATGAGTGTTTAAAGTGTCTGTGAAGCATATTCATATTAAATATTATTGCTGACATTTGAAAAAGGTCAAATGGGATGCCCTTATGCAAAAACATATTAGCAGTAAGACAAAATTATTACAATTATTAACAATAATAATTTGATTTTTAAAAGATCAAGTTTGGGAATCTTCTTGTCTCTTTACAAGTTAACACAATTACCTGTTTAAATTTGGTCAAAACTGCAATCTCTTGAACATGCTAATGTCAACATCAGGCTTTTCTATGAATTCCATTGAGCATACTTATTTATTTCCTAGCCAGCCGCATATTGAAAAAATAAAGCCGCAGAATGGAGGATATCACTATTTCCCTTACACAGCAGATATAATTACTAAGCTCCCTATGCATATAACAAAGGTGAGTAGGTGAAGCCAAGAAAGATGTTTGTTTACCAATCTCTGCAGCAAAAAAAGCTAACGTTCTAAAACTAATCTAATTCTGTGCTTGAACAGAGGGCTGGATCCTGTGCAGTCATCAGCCTTTTTCCCTAGACAATCAAACTCCTGTCTGTAATCTGAAACTTTGTTTTGCTTAGAAACTTTATTAGCACTAAACTCATTTTAAATTAAGGTAATAAAAGAACTGGAGAGGAAATGCCAGATACATTAGCTGCAGCTGTCTTCCTCCTTCTTCCCTTCTGAATTTTTGCAAGACAGACATGCATTTATCTTAATTTTCTGACTCAACTTCTTGTCATCAAGGGTGGAATTTTATTGAGTTGTGCATGTTCTGCTTCTGTGTATTTTAAGATTACAAAATTCTCTTTTGTTTGGAGATTCAGATCCTAGAATTGCCTGTTCATAAATCAGAGTACAGTATAGTTTCTAATCTGGAGATAGAAGTGGGTTATTTTGGTTTCAGACACAGAAAGTGGTAAATAAATATAAATCAGCAGTCAAGGAAATCGCTTTTTATCTATATCCATGTACAAATTACTAATAGAGAGTAACCTACTATAGCTCAGTCTAAAACAATTAGTAACCTCTCCTTTCTCCAAAAAAGATACATTTTACAGCTGCTTTATCTCCCACTGAGTAGAATTCCTACTTCATGTCTGATATCATGTATATGGCATCTTAAATTGTCATTGCTAATGATGAGATATCAATGTGCAATGAGATATCAAGAACTGATATTAGGTATGACACTAATGCTCTTTTATCAATGATGTAGATTGATGATCTAAATATCTTTGATAATAACATTTGCTGATGATAGAGACTGGGGGAAAAGTAAATAGATAAGAGGGCAAGATACTGCTACCACAGTCTTAACGTCTTGGCTAAATGGATTGAATCCAAAAAACTGAATTTCAGTACAACGAAATGCATATGAGAATTGAGAAGGCAGGTTATATCTGTAAAGTTCTGAGAAAAATTTTAGGGAATAGTAATCTAGATGGTAATTCAAGAGGGTATTATCTTGGAAATCCCATAGGTACTCTGTGTAATATAGATGAACTGATTGCACTGATTACATTAGATAACCTAAAGAGCAGATGGAAGCAGAGAAAGTGATCTATCTGCTCTGTACAGCATTGCTATGGCCACTACTGTGCAATTACAAAGACACAGGGAAGACGAAAGAAATCTTTGAAACCTTTCCTGAACCCTTAAGACAACGAATAGCTGGGACCTGAGTCTTCATCAGGACAATTTTGTTAATGAAGACCAGAAAGAGTTCATCTATGCTAAGGAGAAGAGAAAGATACATATACCTCTTGAACAACTTGAAAAAAAGGGAAAGTATTCATAGAGAAAGAGTAAGATCACAGGACCTGAAAGAAAGCTTTTGATCATTTATTCCATTCCCAGATATTCCCAGGATGCAAACAAACACATAACTTGTTGCAGGAAGTAGTAACTTCATATTTCCATGGAGTTTATCTGCTTAACCTCTTGTTTTCTTGTGATGCTAAGGACATCCGTAGTAATATTGATATGCAGCACCAAAATCATGAGACAGAACCAGCACTTATTTTAGACAGTAACGTAGGAATGCACCATCTATCTCTTAAAATGACAGCAACTCAACAGAAAGCCACTTTTATTCACAAAATTCTACTCATTTCCAAACATAATACCATTTAGATTTTCATTGCTATAAGCAGCATTGGATAAAACCATGAAAATATACAGCTAAGTTTTTAGTAGCCAGCTACATGCCAGTGATGCTACACCTTCTCCAGAAACAAAATATCCCCGAAGCAGTGCAGAAAAGATAATGCAGTCTGAAATGTAAGGTTCTTTTTAATATTCTGTTAAAACAGTCATTATCTTTATGCCTATTTGTGACTTTTGGGAGGCTGCGTATGTGTACGCATGTATTCATGTGCCAGTCTGAATAATTGTGCTGGCTTTCCATGTGTTGGGTTTTGGTTTTTTTTAATTATTATTTTTACAAATCCTTCTAAAATATTTTTTTTTACATTACTCTTATATCCAGCTCAGAAGGTTTATACAGCAGTGGAAAGGTTGCCTCTGATCAGCTGGTGAGTACTGCAGTTTTCATTACAAACCTAAACCAGTGGTTTGAGTTTAAAATAATTTACTAAAAAGATGAGTTTAGTCAGCAAACTCTATTGCAAAAAACAAAGATTTGGTATGTTGCACACTTCAAAAAGTATTTTTATACATATTTTACCTGTCCTGTGACAGTCATTGTCATTTTCTTTTACTTCACAAAAGGACCATTTATTCCTATCTTGTGCAAGTTACATATTACAACAACTAGATTAAAATGAATAATCCAGTCCAGCCATTTAATAAATGAAACTGCGGGGAAATTTACAGAGAAGAAAAGTTAAAAAAAATTATATTTTCAAATTAAATATCTTGGGAATAATAATTCTATAACCTCAAGATTCAGACCATGGACAAATCTTGTTTAGAGTATCAGGAATGAAAAATAGGCCACTTTTGCCACAACAGATGGATGTTGTCATAAGAATCTATGTTAAGTTGTAAGTTAAGATTTTTGAATAGTCATTAAAGAATATTTTGCCCTCTTGTTTAAATGGCTCACTACAGGGATAAGAGTCTTCTCTTGCATAACATTTTGCACAAAGATAAAATGTTGTTTTCAAAAGTCTGTCCTTGCCTTATGGATTTTTTGCATGCTTACATACTAACATCTTTTATATCCCTCAAACTATGTATACATCCCCTGAAAAGAGCACCCAGATTTATCTGACTGAATGTGAAACCAACTTCATTGAATTTTTCCCACAAATATGGTAGATTTTTTCTCCCCACACCCCAATCTATCCGAGCTAATAAATATATTTAAGATAGAGTTCTCAATATTCTCCTGCTCAGAACTTTTTGAATTGCCTCATTCAAACAAGGGTAGGTTGCAGATAGGTAAAGTACAAAATAAAACATGTTATGAGAAACACAAAACATGGAAAAACTGAACAAGATGCACAATATAATTCTGCAGAATTGTGACAAAGGGTACCAGCCTGGTTTACAGCTATCTTGCACTTACAGTAATGAGAAAATGGAAATTGTGACTAACATATTCATGTTACATCTCAAAATAAAAAGAACATTCCCTCATGACTTTGCTTGCATGTACAATATTATATTTGCGTGTCTGAATGATTTAGTTAAAGTCTAAGGGACCATAGCATCTACTTGAAATATGTCAACCCTTATATATATACAGAAATATGAGAAACCTTTCTCATTCTTTGAGTACAGAACTTCTAATGCTTCGGACTTTTTCAAATTTGAATTTTATAAAATATTCTTTCCCTTATGGAAGGTATTAACAGTGTTCTTATCTACACAGCTACATTTTTACAGAAAGTATAGGAATTTAGTACATTAGTGATATCTTCCTCATTGTTTCACTTGGTTGAATTTGGTCAGAAGGCCTCAAAATTATCAGAGGTAAGGAGGGAAACAGACAGCCTAATCAACTAATCTTTGTCTCCTTAGGAAACAAACTTTAAAAACTCTCACGTATGTTAACTTTAAATCCCATTACCAAGTTTTCCTTTGCCAGTGAATCAGTAGCCATATGTGATCTTTTGTCTTCTGTGAATATCTGCCACTGACTAAACACTCCTTTGCCTCAGATTCCTCTCCCACTCCTTGAGTCTGCACCTTCTCTCCAGCAAGTAAACTATACATTTGTACTTTAGTCTGCACAGTAGAAGTTCTGGGTTCTGCAACTCTCTATTACTTTTGAGTTTGTGAATGTGCATCTGTGAATGAGTTAAATCTATTAGACAGTGAGTGTGAGACTGTGACTGCATTAGAGCAAGTCGATTAGAGAATTTGTGAATAAATATAACCTTGCCCTTCCATAAGATTTCACAGTGAATTTCACTAAAATAATTTTCCTGCACCTCAAATTAAATTAGGCAATTATGTGATAACTTTTGAAAAGCTTTTCCATTTTTTTGAAGGGCTTTTATAGTTGGTAAGAGATGGAAAAGGTTCCTAAAAACTGATGAAAAGTACAGAAAGGGAGCCCATTATAACATAACTCTAAAGATGACATACCTCTACAGAAAGATTTATAACATCACTCTGTAGATGTTAATTTTTATACCACACAAGTTTAAATTATTATGAAGACAAGGAAAGGGTCAAAGTGTAAATTGTTATTGTCAGAAAGAAACATGTCAGAGGAATAGCAATGCTATTTGCACCTCCACCTCTCCATGTTGTGGCAAATCAATATATATATAAAAAGTTGTATATATTTCAGTTCCAGAGCAGTCTTTACAATGTTCCATTTGCATTCTCACAAATCATAGCTGCAAATAAAATAAATCTTCAAAAATTTACTGGAAGACTGAAAGAGAAGTCAGAGTGAAGAAAAGATCCTTGATGTCATTCTGGGGTTCCTCCTGAGGAATAGTTTAGTACAACAGTTTCATGAATGTATCAGTCAGAATTAAGGTGGAGGAAGAAAAATGTTTACCAGTGTTTAATAGCCTTACCAGCCTTCCACAAGCTTAGTAACTTAGCTCAGATGCAGCTTTTCACAGATGGCTATCACTATTTATGAATGTTATTTTCATAAGGACTTTTTTAAGCTCTTCTAAATGGAAGAAAAGAAGCATCCATTTTTGAGATGGTATATGTTGTTTTTTTTAATAATGAATTATGAAGAGATAAGTCTGTCAAAGAAGAGGGTTATTTTAATAAAGATTTATTTCCATCCTTCTAGATCCAGGCCTGGAGAAGTCTTCTTCAAGACACTATACCCCAAAGCTGCAGAACAATTAGTTCCAAAAAAAGAAACCTCACAAAGTTGACTGGAAATCCAATAGCATCAAGCACTACTTGGTATTAAGCTTTCCAAGAGTAATTTTTTTGTACGGTTAATATAACTGAAACAAGGACATGAATTGTTAACCACATGTGAATTTGTTAGGAAGAACTGGAGAAATGTCCCTGATAATAGAGAGACTGCTTCAGGCAAGCAGCTTGTCACACCTGCACTAAAGCATAAACAAGAAAAATTGTTACTTAATATGAAATTGTTCTAAACCTCCACAGCGGACACAATAGAAACTTTAAAATTGATTGCCAGGCATGTCACAGCAAAACTAATACTCCTAAGTAAATGCACAAGGCTCTTTTCATTATTTTTATAATGACTCTAATAAAACTTTCCAGATGGCACTTTTTAATGTCATTAATTAAGTTTTTGACCAGTTACAGTCACTTTTGCTTCAGTCTCCTGCCACAGAAATTTACCTGACGCATTATATAATCATCCAGAAATGTACTGTCTATTGTATCTTAAGATGAATTAGGAAATGGACAGGAATAATTGAACTACCTCATGAGAGAACAAAAATTGGGAGAATGAACTTCATGCAGCAGAAATGCATATCAGGAACACTCCTTTCATAGCATACCTTCTTCTGGGACAAATATCTGTACATTGGAACTCCACACTACAGGTATGGTTCTTTATTCATATCAGAATGAATAAGTAACTTTTTGTAAAATTATAAGCCTAATTAAAATATAATTTAAGGGACTTCAGAGTTGGAGCATGTTAGGAAGTTTTTGGCGTAACTTTTTTCCATAAGAAAATGTTAGTTCAATAGAAGCAAAATAATTTCCAGGAAGTTTTTTTTTCTATTTCCTCTTTCAAAATTATCATAAAAGAAGTTCTAAAGTTTTCAAAAGCATTCACTTTGAAATTATATAACTAAATAAATACATATTTCAGGTTGAAATGTTTCACAGCCTTTACCTCTTAAGGTCAAGAAGGCTTACTTTGAAATTAAAAAAATGAAAATCATTTAGACTGGATCTAAATTTGTGTTTGGTTTTGCTTTATACTTCAAAAAACTCAAGGTACATCCTTTTTGTTTTCTTAACTTGATTTTTTTTCCAAAGAGAAGAAAATCTTTTTCAAGGCAGATCTAATCACAATTATAACATAATGGTTTAAACGAATGGATGATGGTACTACAGCAAGACAAGTGTTCGGAAAGCTGCCTTCTAAAGAACATGAACTGGTTGTCCCTTCAGGATTCAGGGGGTAGGGAAGGACCGATATTCTTTCCAATGACTCATCTTCATTGAAACTCATTTTTTTAGCATGACAAAGCAAAATCTTGGTTTGTGTCCTGGTTTTGGCTGGGATAGAGTTAATTTTCTTTCTAGTAGCTGGTATAGTGTTATGTTTTGGATTTAGGATGA
>JANHGO010005643.1:0-22708 GCA_024606505.1 Aquila spilogaster
AAGCTCAGCAGGAACCCGGACACCGACAATGTCGAGGTGAGTCTGGGCAGCGGCAGCCCTCACTGCGGCAAGTATGCCCCCCGTTTTACCGGTCACCGTTACCTCGGAGGGCCTCGCCGCCGCGCCGCGCCTCTTGTTGACCGGCGGGGCTGAGATCGGCATCGTACCAACCGCTGAAGCGGTTCTCCAGGTTCCAGGCGCTCTCGCCGTGGCGGACGAGGACGAGGCGGTAGGCGGCCATGGCGGAGGAGCTGAGCTGACGGGAGGTCGGTGCGCGCGCGCTCTCTCCTCACGCTGCTGCCGCGCGCGACTGACGCTACGGCGCCGCCCCGCCCCTCCCCGCGCGGCAAGGCGGTTGGGGGGGGGAGGGGAGAAGTGGCGCGCATGCGCAAAGCGGCGGGCGGGCGGAGGCGCACGTAGCGCATGGCGCCGCCGCGAAGGGCGGTGCGACCTTCAGGGCGTGACGTCACCACGCCGTAAAGCATACGCAGTAACCTCTCGTGGTTGCTCACCCGTGCCGGGCGCCGACCCGGCTACGGACTCAGTGCGAACGGTTCCTTAAGGGTGCGGCACCGGCGGTGCCCTCTCTCCCTGCAGGGGGATGTCAGACAGGCTCTCTTGCTGACGGCTGCCCCTAGGCCCCTCGGGTCTCCCATCCAAGCCCCAACCGGGCGCGACCCCGCTTAGTTTCGCCGGCACCGCTCCCCGCCCGCCCCGCTGGGAGGCGGCCAGCCCTAAGGGCGGCGGTGCCCTCACTCAAGATGGCGGCGGGCGCCGGAAGCGGAAGGGGGCGTGGGGCGGCGGCGGCACGTGGAGCCGGGTCCAGCATGGCGCGGAGCGGGCGGCTCCGTTCGGGTGCCGGCGCCAAGCTGAAGCGGTGGCGGAAGGGCCACAGCAGTGACTGTAACCCCGAGACCCGCCAGCACCGCCTGGCCGCCCGCAGCCGCTTCTGCAGCCGGCCCGCGGGTGAGGGCAGGGAGGCAGGCGGGCGGGCGGGAGGGTGGGCAGCGGCCCCCGGTGCGGGCAGCGGCCCCCGGTGCGGGCAGCTCCCTGCCTGTGCCCGGCTCTTCCCGGCGGGGGCGGCAGGGGCGCCGGGAGGCTGCAGGACGAGCCTTTGGGTCGCCAGCTCCCGAGAGCTGGGGCGGGGGGGGGGGGCGGAGCCGCTGCCCCCCGAGCTGCAGCCCCGGGAGGGAGAGGCAGCAAACCGGGAGGAGTGCCGAGCCCGCGGCGTAACGCGTGTGTCCTCCTTACCTTTGCCGTGAGACCGGGCCTGTGGAGTGAAATGGGGCACGGCCTGTAGCAATGCCTGTCACCCTGCTGGGGCCCGGTGCGAGGCCCTGCCCGCAGCCACCAGGATACAGGCTGTGCCGGCAGTGTGACCTCTCGGCAGGCTCATGGCGGGAGCAATTCGGGCTCCCAAAAGCCCACGGCCACACCTGTAAGTGCTGCTGTGGTGTCTAGTGTGGAGAGAAACGTGACAGAGACTCCTGTTCAGAAGGCCGCGTGATGGGGAAGATAAACCTCATAGCATTGCTATCAGCGAGGGGCTGGATTTCACAGCCCTGGCTGCTGTTGGCCAAGGAGATCTTTCTCCTGCAGATAAAGAAATGTGTCTTGCAGCATGCACTGTCCTCTTGCAGCTGGTTGCAAGCTGGTGTCTGGGACTTGGAGGGACATGAAGCGTGTGCCTTGGCTGTCTGGTTGCTGGACTGTGTCCTGGTTTGTTTTCACAGGAATGAGGAGCTCTTTCCAGTTATTACTGCTTTCTCCCATCAGGGGGAAAGAGCATCCGTGTCCCACATGCTGCAGATGAGCTCCAGCCAAGCTGGTCTGGCAGGGAGGGAAGGGGGGGTGGCCGTGGGGGGTTTTGGGGTGAATGGCGGAACAACACAACTTCGCAGTTCTGAACATACCTCTTCATCCTGGCAGAGAGAAGTAACTTGACGGTGGATGCGCTGAAGCTGCACAATGAGCTGCAGTCGGGGTCCCTGCGTTTGGAGCGGACGAGTGACAGTGCTCAGCTCCGTATGGAGGAGGATGATATTGGGGAGGCTGCCACAGAAAAGTCCTCTGGCACCTTCCTGAGCGGACTGAGCGACTGCACCAATGTCACCTTCAGCAAGGTGCAGCGCTTCTGGGAGTCCAACTCTGCCGCTCACAAAGAGGTACGGGCAGGAGCAGGGCTGGGGGACTCCAGTGGGGATGGCCCCCCAGATGTGAGGCTGAGGGCGCTGACCTGCTCCGCTTGCTGCTTGTAGATCTGCGCTGTGCTGGCAGCCGTGACGGAGGTGATCCGCTCGCGGGGGGGCAAGGAGAGCGAGACAGAGTACTTTGCTGCATTGGTGAGTGACAGTCATGGGGAGGAGGCGTGAGGGGAGTTGCTGTTGCCAGCATGGGTGGGCTTGGGAGGGTTGGTGGAGGAAGGTGCTGTGCTCGTAGCTGAGGCCCTGGGTGTCCTTCTTCAGCAGAGATGCTGTTGGGCTGCTCCTGATTTCTCTGCTCCCCTCCTCGAGGGTTGGGGTTGGGGAAGGGCTGGCTTGGTGTGAACTCCTGTTCCCCCTCGCTCACCCATCCTCTGTTCCCAGATGACCACGCTGGAGGCAGTGGAGTCCCCTGAGTCGCTGGCTGCTGTCGCCTACCTGCTCAACCTCGTCCTAAAGCGGTGAGCAGCTGGCAAAGGAATGGGGAGAGTTACCTGGCCCCATCATGAAAAAGGGGCTGGTGCTGTCCCCCTTGCTGAGCTGGGGAAATGACCCAACCAGGGCAGGCTGGGGATGTTGTTCCCTGCGAGACTGCCACCGGCTGCCTGCTCCTCGCACCGCTGACATGCCCTCTTCTCCCGGCAGGGTCCCAAGCCCCGTGCTCATAAAAAAGTTCTCAGACACCTCAAAAGCCTTCATGGGTATCATGTCCTCGCAGGCCTGCAGCAGCTCTACCTCTGCCTTGCGATGGGTGAGTAGCCAAGAGACAGCCAGCCATGACAGCTCTTCCCAGGAGTCTGCTGAGAGCTGGGGTCAAGGCTGCTGCTGTAGCATGGTGCTGGGTGCTCGGCCTGAGGCCATTGCAATGTCTCTGTGGGGTGATGCTAACGCCCCGGCTGCTCCCTTGTCATAGGTCCTCTCTTGCCTGGCCACGCTGCTGCGAAAGCAGGACTTGGCAGCTTGGAGCTACCCCGTCACCCTCCAGGTTTATCACAGCTTGCTGAGCTTCTGTGTTCACACCAAGCCCAAGGTGAGTGCCTGGTGCCCCTGGCGAGGGATGACACTGCCTCTGGGTCTCGTTTCTGGGGCTGGCTGTGGTCCTGGGGTCCATGGCTTCTACTGACCTGGGCTCTCCTTCCCCCAGGTGCGGAAAGCAGCGCAGTACGGCGTGTGTTCCGTCCTGAGGGGCAGTGAGTTCATGTTTGGAGATGCAGCCCCTGAGCATCACCCTGCGGCACCCTCCACCGCCAAGTTCTGCGTGCAGGAGATTGAAAAAGCTGGAGGTGTGGGGCACTGGAGCAAGGGGTCCGCAGCTGAGTGTGGGGGGCCCTGCAGCCATGGAGAATAAGGACTTGAAGGGAAGAAGGGAGGGTGTAGCACCCTGGATTGCTGGGGAGGGTATGAGATGCCTCTGGGGCACCTAAGGTGTTTTGGAGGGTCCTCAACTATCTGTCTGTTGCTCTGCTTTCCCCAGAAGTCAGGGGGGGTGTTCACCCCAGCTCCGTGGGTCAGCCCCAGCACTGTCATGGGGTCTTTGCCTCGGGCAGGGCTTTGCCACGGGGTACCACAGGCTCAGACGTTGCTTTGCTGCCGCAGGCACCAAGGAGGCGACCACCACCCTGCATGTCCTAGCCCTGCTGCGGGACCTGCTGCCCTGCTTCCCTGCGGCCGTGGTGAAGACCTGCTGTGAGACCTTGCTCCGAGTCATGACGCTCAGCCACGTGGTGAGTGTCCCCATGCCAGGGATAGCAAGGGCAGCCGCTTTGCCCCTCGGCTGTGCTCTGGAAGGGCTCGAACCCCCTTGGCTGCCAGCTGGGAGCCTGGAAATGAAGGATGCAAATGTGGAGGAGCTTGGGGCAGCTGGTGCTTGCTGGCCTGCCTGCTGTGGAAGAGGGAGGCTGAAGATGGGGCACAGTTGCAGCAGTGCTGGGCTTGCTGGGGCAGACCCTGCTTTGGGATAGGGGGTCAGTGGGTGCAAAGCAGAGCCCCCCCGCTCCTGACACCGTGTCCTTCGCAGCTGGTGACGGCGTGTGCCATGCAAGCCTTCCACAGCCTCTTCAGCGCCCAGGCCAGCGTGGCCTGCCTGCCGGCCGAGCTCAATGCCCAGATCATCACCGTGAGTGTGGGGTGCCAGTGAGGGGAGGGATGGGGCTGCCAGTGCCACAGTACCCACCCCCTGCTTCCCCAGGCCCTCTATGACTACGTACCCAGCACGAGTGACCTGCAGCCACTGCTGACCTGGCTGTCCACCATGGAGAGGGCGCACGTCAACCTGGGCAGGTGCGGGCAGAGACCACGGCTTGGCAGGGGGAGAGGCAACCGCTTGGTCTCTCACTTGCCCGGTATCTCTTCTCCAGGCTGCAGAAGGACTTGTGCTGGGCTCACCTACCCCGGCTCTTCTCTGCTGCCATGAACTGCTTCCTCTCTCCGCACTCCCAGGTGGTGGCAGCAGCAGCACAGACCCTGGAGGTACCGTACCACACACGGGCACTATCCCAGTGCCCGCTGCCCCACTTGGCTGCTTTGGGCCTCTTGGGGGGCTCTGCCCAGGGGTTTGGGGCTTGCTGGGGAGTGGTGTGCCCCTCTGTACCTGCCAAGCTGGGGGATCCGTGGTCCACTGCTTTCCCATTTTCCCTGTTTGCCCTTGCAGGCCCTCCTGAGCGAGTGCATTGCTCCCCACATGGAGGACCTGGGCACTGTCTCTGCATCTGCCCCAGCCCCTGCCGCCTACCTGTGCAAGATGTTCAGGTGAGGAGCGGTGGTGTGAGAGAGGCTGTCCCCGTGGGCCCAGCTGAGCTCTGAGCAGCCTTTGCCTGGTCCCCAATGGGGGCTGGCAGGCCTGGTGAGCACCCTGATCACTGCTGGGTCAGTCCCTGCCAGCGTGACCGTCTCCTCTCTCCTCCCCAGATCAGTGGAGGAAGGCCTGACATACCGTTTCCATGCAGCGTGGGACGAGGTGCTGCGGGTGCTGGAGGTCTTCTTTGAGACATGTGGGAAGCAGTGCCACCCCATCATGAGGAAGGTGAGCCAGGCTGCGAGGGCACAGACTCATCCATGGAGGCGGGTGGGGTGGCTGCACTGCTCCCTGGGCTGCATTGCCCTCTCCAGCTGTGGAGTGGGGCCATGCCAGTGCCCGCTGTCCTGCCCCTGCGTGGGCAGGGTGTGCGCAGCTCTGGGACTCGGCACAGGGATGCACAGGGCAGCTGGCATCCCCGGGCAGGCATGCTGAGTGACACATGCCAGACCTGCCTCCATGGCTCCTCTGTGACCGTTCTGCCCTGTCCCCACAGTGTCTCCGTTCCTTGTGTGACCTGCGTCTCTCCCCACACTTCCCCTATACCACTGAAGTGGACCAGGCAGTGGGAGCTGCCGTGAGCACCATGGGCCCTGAGGTGCTGCTGGAAGCTGTGCCCCTGGAAATTGATGGCAAAGAGTGAGTACAGTCATGGGGTAGCAATTTTGCAGCAGTTTGTTACGTTCCTGTTCCGTCCCCATGCAGTGCTGGAGATGTTTTGCTCTGCTGAGCCAACCTGTGCCCAGCTTTGTGGCTGGGTGGAGATGCCCAGTGCCCAGGGGCTGATGCTGGCAGTGCCCCGTGCTCCCCTGACCTGTGCCTTCCCTCCCCAGGGAGACACTGGATTTCCCCCGCAGCTGGCTCCTGCCGGTGCTGCGGGACTATGTGCAGGGCGCACGGCTCGGCTTCTTCACCAGCTACTTCTTGCCTTTGGCGGCCGCCCTGAAAAGCAGAGGTGAGGAGGGTGGCACGGTGGGGGTCCCAGCAGGTGCAGTCCTGCACTCCTGAGAGCCCTAGGGTGCTCTGTGGAATCTCCCTTCCCTCCTCTGGTGCAGAGCAGGGCTTTGCCACCTCTGCTGCTCTGCTCATCTCCCCGCTGTTGTCTGCAGCCCTGGAGTTTACCCAAGCTGGGAAGAGCATGGAGGCCAAGATCTATGACACATTGCAGTGGCAGGTAACGAGGAGCGTCTGGGAGCTCTGCTGTGGCATACCCGCGGTGCAAGGTTGGGGATTGGTGACTTGGGCAAAGGGTGCTGGCCTCCCACCTCTTCCTTTGCCTTCCAGGTCTGGACCCTGCTGCCCGGCTTCTGCACCTGCCCCACGGATGTGCTGGGTGCCTTCAAGGGGCTGGCCCGCACCCTGGGCATGGCCATCAGCGAGCGCCCAGACCTCCGCCCCACTGTGTGCCAGGCCTTGCGCACCCTCATCCACAAAGGCTGCGAGACAGGTTGGGGGGGAGACAGACCCTTGTGGTGGGTCCCCGTCCCCTGCGGTGACCCAGAAAGGGGAGATGCTGATCTGTACTGCCCTGTCATCTTCTCCCTAGATGCAGAGCGGGCAGAAGTGGGTCGCTTTGCCAAAAATTTCCTGCCGATCCTGTTCAACGTGTACAGCCAGCCCGAGGAGGATGGGGGCAGCAGTGCTCAGCGCCGTTCCGTGCTGGACACTGTCCGTGCTTACCTGACCATCACTGACCCCCAGGTGAGGGGGTCTGGGGCAGTGGGGCAGGCTGTGCTGGCTTGGACCAGCATCTCCCAGCCGGACCCAGTCTGATGGTGCTGTGGTGGGTGTCTGACCAGAGAGGAGAGGAAGAAGGAAGCTGAGCAGAGAGCAGCCTTTCCTGCCCTCATGGGGAGGAAGCCCTTCCCAGCTGGCAGTCTGGGATTTCCCAATCTTGCAGCCACATCTGGCATGTCATGCATGAGCCCTTTGTGAATTTGTCCAGCTCTTTTTGGACCTGCTGGTGCTTCTGGTCTCCACAAAGTCCTGTGGCAAGGCATTTACCAGGTGGATTGTAAACTTGTAAAAGCACTCCCTTCGGTCAGTTCTGATCCTGCTCTGTTTACCTGCCCTGCAGATGGTGTGTGGGTTCCTGCAGAAAGCCAGCATGAAGCTGACTAGTCCCGAGAGCTCCGAGTTTGCCAGGTAACACTTGGGAGCTGGTGCTAATGGGTAAAGCTGCCAGCTTCCTCCTGGTGAGCGGCGCTAGGGCACTCGTACTGTCCTGTGTGGGATGGGCCAGTCTCATGCATCCGATGAGATTCACAGCTGGAGTCCCAGCTTGGTTGGGCAGTGTTAGTGGTGCTGCAGTTATCCACCTGCGTGTCCTTCTCTACTGCAGACTTTCCATCCTGGATCTGGTGGTGGCAATGGCACCCTATGCTGATGAGCAGTCCTTGGACTCCCTGTACCACACCATCCAGCCTTCTCTCCAAGTGAGTCGACCCCCAGCTCTGACAGGCGCAGGGGCTGCAGTGGGGCATCTTCTACTTGCTGCCAGCTTGGACCAACACTCTGGGGGGCTGAGCAGCTGCTATAGGGGACAGGTCTCTGCTGGGTGGCATGGGGTGCTGCGGGGGTCCCTTCAGACACCGTGGTGAGGGGCTGCCTTGACAGCAGGGGCTTGTTGGTTGTCCCTGCAGAGCAAGGAGCGCAGCATGCAGAAGAAGGCGTACCGTGTGCTGGAGGAGGTGTGTGCCGCCCCCCACGCCCCCTGCCGAGCCTTCGTCTGCTCCCACCTGCAGGATCTGCAGGCAGCACTGCTGGACTCACTCAAGAGCGCGGCGTCTCCGGCCAAGAGGGTGAGAGCAAGGGCCTTGGTGGCGGACCTCAGACGCTGCTGGGAGGGGGTGGGGGTGTGGCAGGAGCAGCTGGGTGTGCATCCCTGGGTGTACCAGTGCTGGGCTGTTCCTTTCCCCAGCCCCGGCTGAAGTGCCTGTTCCACATCGTGAAGCAGCTCTCTGCGGAGCACGAGCCCTTTGTCACTGCACTGGTCCCAGAGGTGAGCATGGTCCCTGGGGGAACTTGGCTAGTTCTGGCTGCAGGGGTGGCAGCAGTGACGTGACATGGTTTTGTGCCTCCAGGTCATCCTGTGCACCAAGGAGGTGTCAGTGGGGGCCCGCAAGAATGCTTTCGTGCTGCTTGTAGAGATGGGGCATGCCTTCATCCGCTTCGGGCCCACCCCCCAAGGTGAGCTCCTGCTCCACTTGCTCAGCCCTCCAGCCCAGGGGGATCGGACCCATGCCGGGTACCCCGCTGAAGCGGGCCAGGGATGCTGCTGGGCAGGGGGCAAGCAGAGGCCTGAGTCGTCCCCCTCTTGCAGAGGCCATGCAGCGGTTCCTGCTTCTGGTCTACGCGGGGCTCACAGGCTCGGTCACCATGATCAGCTGTACGGTGCTGGCGCTCACCCGCCTGTTCTTTGAGTTCAAAGGTGAGCGGGAGAAGGAGGTCTGGGAGGTGGAGGGCAGCACAGGATGACGAGGAGAGTCCCGGTTGTGGCTGAGCCCTGCCACGGTTGCAGATCACCTGGAGCTGAGCGTGGTGGAGCAGCTCTTGCAGAATGTCTGTCTGCTGCTGGCCTCCCGCACGCGGGATGTGGTGAAGGCGGCCCTGGGCTTCCTCAAGGTCACGTTGCTGCTGGTGGACACCAAGCTGCTGGCTAAGCACGTCCAGGCGATGGTGAGATCCCACACAGGGTGCCCCAAGGAGGGTTGCGGGGCAGAGCTGGGGCTGCCTTGGGCAGCTGGGGAGATCTTCAGCTGCACCCTGCTTCTGCCTGGGAGCCAGGGGCACAACCTTGATCTCAGTGGCTGAGAAGGCAGTGAGGAGGTCCCTCTCCTGAATGCTGGCATGGACCTGCCATAGAACCCCCATGAACTGGCTTTGCCAAGCAGGGAGACTTCCCCACAGCCCTGCCTGTGGTGGGCATGAGGAGATGGCGGCAGGGTGAGCAAGGTGGCCATGCAGGGGAAGGGTGGGAGGCTGGGTGCCCAGGGCAGGGGTGCTTTGGTCTCGAGGGTCTCTGTCCTGGCAGCTGGAGGCCGTGGGGAACCTTTCAGACGACATGAGACGCCACTTCCGTATGAAGCTGAGAAACCTCTTCACCAAGTTCATCCGCAAGTTTGGGTGAGCCAGGGGCTCCTGGGTTGCGCTGGAGCTGCGCTGGGGCAGCGAGGGAGCTCACTGGGAAGCGGTGCAGGAGGAGTTGAGCACTGACTGGTCTCTGTGTGCTCCTCAGCTTTGAGCTGGTGAAGGGGCTGCTGCCGGCCGAGTACCACAAAGTGCTGGTGAACATCCGCAAGGCGGAAGCCCGGAGCCGCAAGCAGCGTGCTCTGAGGCAGGCAGCTGCAGATACAGATGAAGAGGAGGCACCACCGGCACAGCCCAGAGGAGACAGGTGAAGATGGGCCAGGGGTGAAGAAGGAGCAGCCCCATCGGATCTGCTCAGCTGGTGCCTCTGGAGATGCTAGGGACATCTCCAGGGCTCCTATGTGCTGTGAGGCAGGCTGGGGTCTGCACCCCTGGGCTTGTTCCGTTTCCATCATCCTCTCTGCCTTTTGCCCAGTATGGAGGAGATCCTGGCTGACTCAGAGGATGAGGAGGAAGAAGAGGAGGAACGGCAGCAGAGCAGGGAGTGGAGGAAGCAAGCACGGCAGAAGGGCCAGGCCTGGCTGAAGGAAGGGGAAGATGATGAGCCCCTCAATTTCCTGGACCCTAACGTGTCCCAGCGGGTGCTGGGTGAGGAGCGGAACTTTGGATGCGGCTGGGGTGGGATGGATGGGGTGGGGGCTGCTGTGATGCACAGGGGCCCTGGGGGTACAACTGCCCCCAGGCATGGGTCCTTCCCCAGGCCCTGACTCACCTCTCTGTGAGCAGCCACCAAGCCAGGTCCCAAGCGGTCCAGAGGAGTGAGCCATGACTTCCAAGTGTCTGAGGACGGACGCCTGATCATCCATGAAGAGGAGGAGGAGGTGAACGATGATGAAGCCAAAGGTACTGCCTGGGCTGGCGAGGGGCCACGCTAGACTTGCTCTGGTACTCCAAATGGTTTTCTTCTTGCCACCCATATGTGGGTGCTTGGGGGGATCTGGGTGGAAGCAGCAGGGGTTGGTGTGGTCTTGTCACACCCAGTGGCTCTCTTCTGGGCTACTGCCACCCAGGGGAGGCAGCCCCCTTCATCACCAGGAAGATACTGGAGGGGACATGGCCACCAGTGCTGGTTTGGCACGGGCACCCTGCTCCTGCAGGCCACTCCAGGGGTTGGCACAGTACTGTGGCTCTGCTACGCCCACATCCTGCACTGACTCTCTTGTCCTGTACCATAGGAGCAGACGAGGAGATGGCAGATGTGCTGCAAGATTTGGGTCTCCGCAGTGTGAGTACGGGGCTCATGGTCCTAAGGAGGTACTGGGGGAACACGGCTGTGCCAAACCCCTGCCTGCGCCATGGCAGCTGCAGCTCTGCCTGAGATGCCAGTGGGGATGCTGGGCAAGCGCCAGCTGCTTGGAGGAGTGCGGGAGGCTGGCTGGGGACAGGGACGTGCGCAGGCAGTCTGGAAGGTCTCCGGGCCCCCGTGGGAGGAAGCAGGAGGTCAGGGGGTCCATGGGAGGGCAGAACTGTAAGGACAAGCCAGCTGCAGGGTCCCCACTACCTTCTTCTGCAGAAGAAAAGCCAGAAGCGTCGGTTCAGAGAGGAGCCAGACGATGAGGAACCTGAGGCCAGGACCTACCCTCAGTACAGAGGTAAATTCTCTGCCTGTGCCCTGTCTGGGGCTCCCCAGGTGGCCAGAACCACGTACCCATCTTGCTGGGCTGCTTCAGGGCAGCTGGAGCAGAGAACTTTGCTTGTGGGAAATGGTTACCTTTCTCTGCTGTCCTCACAGCCAAGAGCTGAAGGCAAAATCAGGAACAGCTTCCCCAGCCTGGACTGGGAAGGGGGAGTCCTGGGACGCCCTTCCAACACACATTCCCTGTTTTCCAGCTGGAGGCTCTGGGATCCACCGGCAGCTGGACAAGGAGCCAGCCTTTGGTGCCGAGTACAGATCCAAGGTGAGGGACCCAGGAGGTCACAGGGTGAGGGGGTGCTGCCTAGGGCTTTGCTGGGGCAGGAAGCACCGTTTGTTTGCTGGGTGTCTGGTCCAGTAGCACCAAGGCTGGAGGGGATCTCTGCTCCAAGAGGAGTTGCCAAACACTCAGTACCTGTGAACGTTTCCAGCCCATCTTGGAGTCCCTGTCCTGCCCTTGCCGTGGCCAGTTCCTGTGCATTGCTCAAAGCAGGTGTCTGTAGCATCATCTGGGTGGGAAATCAGCTCCCAGGGCCACGTGCTTAGCTGGCACCCCACTGCAACATAATCTTTGAGATGGCCGGGTGGCAGGGTTGCACCAGAATGGGACGCATACGTTTCCCTGGTGCTGCATCTTTTCCCATGTCACTGTCTCCCACAGAAAGGTAAAGGTGATGTGAAGAAGAAGGGCCAGCTTGACCCCTATGCCTACATCCCCCTGAACACAGCTAGACTCAACAGAAGGTGAGGCTAGCCGGGAAGGGTACAGGGTTGGGAACAGGGCCAAAACTGGGCTTTGATCCTGCTTTTTGTCATTATGGATTTTTTGTGGGTCTGGGAGCTCCCTGCCAGCCTCTGCACCGCTCCCTGTGGAGCTTGGAGCATCCCTGTGCGTTAGGTGTGCCCAGTGCCTGCACTAACCCAGCCTCCTGCTCTTTCCTCCCTCCAGGAAGCGGGCGAAAATGCAGGGCCAGTTCAAGGGCCTGGTGAAGGGAGCCCAGCGTGGGGCCAAGGCCGGCCGCAGGAACCGTCTGAAGGCCCAGCGCCCCTGAGGAGCCTCAGGTGTGTGGCCTGCACCTGCCAAGGATGGACAACAACACCCTGTGGCCTCTGGGCATCGGGGGACTGGGGCTTCGTGAGTGGAGCAGCAGGGACTCATCTGCAGAAGGTGGCCTGTGTCTGTTTGAGACTCCCTGGGAAGCTACCCTGTTGTGTTATGGACTCATGGCCCAAGCCCTGCCCTCCTGTGCCTGGAGGAAGGTGCTGGGTTGACTGGTGCAGGGAGGGGGGTGTGTGTGTGTGTGCGTGTGTGAGAGAAAGTAATGTGTAATGAATTCTCTATATTGATAAATACCCACTGTTCTTACTCAGCCCAGTTTCCTCCTTCCCTTAAGAGTTGTGCACACTGTGTGCCTTGTGCTCTGCCTGCTGCCCCAGTGCAGTGGGTCCTTCTGCCACTGCAGCACTGTGCCCCACAGGGCTCACGCCTGCGTCAGCCTGGGACCTGGAGCCGGAGCCCTCACCACTGTGTGGGGCTTGCCTGGGGGCTGCCAGGAGCAACACTGCGACACAGAGCAGTGAGGCAGTGCCCATGTCCCGTGCCCTCCTGGCTCTCATGCAGTAGGGCTGAGTTGTGGAGTTGGCCAAAGAAAGAAGCCAGAGATGGTGAAGTCCTTCGCTTACAACTAGCTTTCTTATACAAACTCCCTCTTGGTAGGATCTTCTGCCCTAAACTGTGGGCCAGAGGATTTGTGCCATGGGAGGAATGTCTGCCATTTGGCTGCCACTGGTTTCTGTCCTGCCTCAGCCTGTGTCAGCCATGCCTGGTTGCAGGGCAGGAACAGTTTGCTGCAAATTTCTTCAAATTGGCTGGAAAACTGCTACTGCAAATCTCGGTGCCTTGCCTTTTCACTTACCTGTGAGAGCTGAGAGAAGCCCTTTCCTCTGCTCTGACCACCTCCTGCCAGCTAAACCTGAGCAGCGCAAATAATCCTGGACCTTTTTAGCTCCCCAGCCATCTCAGGTTGGCCTGAGCGTCTGTTTTTGCCCAGTTACTTCTGCACTGAGACCAAAAGATGGTGTCTGGCCACAGCATGCTTGAAGAGAATGGAGCTGAGGGTAGTGGATACAGGTCCCATTGCTCACACTGCAAAGAACATGTATTTGTGAACATAGCTGGCTTTCCATTCCTCTTCTATATTAAAAAGCCTTTAGTCCTTTGTCATTTCCTACTGTGGTAGCTTACATGCTGGAATTGCAACACTTCTTGGTCTCATAATAAGTTAAAGGGATTGTGCTTGTTCAGCCTCTTACTGCAGGCTTCTTTCTGGAGGCTGCAAATCCAGTTTTGTGGCTCTGGTGCTTTTTGGTTTTTTCCAAGATCCTTTTAAAAGCCTGTAGGTGAAGGAGGAGCTCTTGTACTGGTATTGGTCCTGCCTTGTCAGGAGCACTGTCCCCTCCCTGCTTCCCCACCCAAGGCTCTCACTTGCACCCTTGAGGCCCAAGGCCATGCTGAGGTGCTGCTGCTCTAATCCTGCCAGAAGGGAGCCCACAGCCTGGCTTATGGGACAGGCATCTCCAGCAGCACCTCCTGACTATGTTCAGTCAGCAGGAGCTACATCCATCTTCCTCCGCTGCCTGCAGCCTTGGCTTGATGCCCTCCCTCCCCTGAGAGCAGGACAGGGGGAGACAGGCAGCAGTCACCTTCTGAGCCTCCATCACCTGTAACATATGGCTCCAGGCCCACCATAGCTATCTGTCTTCCTGCTTTCTTTTCTCTCCTTGGAGACAAGGCCAGGAGAAGGCTGTAGCTAATTCATTTAAAAGCTCCAGATTACTCACTGTATTGTTCTTCATTTGCATGTTGTTGCTTAAATTAGTGCATGCCTGCATGGAACAGAAGAGTTTCATTAGCGCAGAGGATGGTGTTTGCCTGAGCCGGTGTCCAGAGAACAGATTCTTCTGCAACAACATCTTGTTAATCAGCTAATTAATCATGTAATGCAATAGAAACCCTTGGAGAGGAGACATCATCCTGCCTGGGGAGGCTGGCTGCGAGTCAAGCCTGCTCCCCACCAGCAGCTGTCCCTGGCAGGGAGCAGAGCTGTGTCTCAGGGGCCTGCAGGAGCCTGAGCACAGCTGTCTGCTATGGGGCAGGGCGAGGGGTGATGTATCCTGCAGATACCAGCCACAAATATTTTGCAGTTACCCACAGAGAAGCGCAAGATGGGAACCTGGAGCGATGCTTGGCTTTCGTTGCTCAAGCTGGGAGGTGGCTGGAGGCTATTTCTTCACCCAGCGTGCCGTTAAACCATGCAACTCCTTTCCGCAGGCTACAGCAGGCACCGACAGTATACCCGTGTTCAGCTACACTTGTGCAGGAAATTGTCACAAGGGGCTCTTACCCTTGCAGTTACCAGCTGCAAAGCGGGAGGTCTCCAAGTTCTGGGTTGCAGGCATACTAGGCACGCTTGAGGACAGGCTGGCAGGACTAACAGGCTACCCCTGAAGCTGGCTGGGTGGCCCTTGGACTGGCTGGGATAGTTGCAGATGCCCACCCTGAGCCTTAAGGCTTAAAATCAGGAGGAGAAGGAAAGCATCATTGTTTCCTTACCCTAAAAGCTATCTACCTGGGTTGTGTCCACTGTGGTATGCCGCTGAGGACAGACGTGCCCTGTGGGGCTGTGCCCACACAGCATCCAGCTGGACCGTCACCTCCTCTGAGCACGCTGCAGTGCCTTTGGGGCTCCCCAGTTCAAAGTCAGGATTCGGCACAGACCAAGGTGCAGGGATGGGAAAACCCTCCTGGGGGCAGCAGTATAAGAGGAACCTTGGTGTTTATGCTAAAATGATTGGCAGTGAGATAATTAAGTGGGGAAGTTTAAAATGCCAAGGGACCACTCCAGATGAAATCTAGTCAATTAAAAAAATGTCACATTAATTCCTAGTCCCCTCAGCACTCTGATCTACAGTTTCACTTGTTTCTAAAAAGTTGTCTGTCTTTTCTTGGTTGCTACCTGAACACTCTGTGCAAACCCAGGTGCAGCAAGCGTGCGGGGCCAGCGGGACCCTGTCTGGGGGCAAGGCAGGTGCTTCCACCCACAAAGGAAAAAAAAAAAAACAACACCAAAAAACCCAAAAAAAAACGCTCTTCCAGTGTTTCTGTTCCTCTAATTTCTCCTTGATGATGAGCAAAGATAAAAAATACTCAAGCCAAGATGTGATTTGGGGTTTACGGGTGTTGACGCATGCTTCTTGGAGCACTTTGTGTGGTCTCTGCAGGCTCAGGCAGACCCTGCTGCATCGGTTACACGTAAGCCACGTTTTAAAAGTTTCTTTGAAATAAAACGTTTGCAACTTGTATTTTTCTGCTGAATACTAAGGCTTGGGGTGTCAGGTGTGCCCAAGACTCTGAAAGACAGCGCCAGGAGAACTTCCTCAGCTCCGGACCACTGCTGCACACAGGCCCGCGTGTGCTGGTCGTCGTCTGTCCGTTCCCGCTGCGGTCTCTCAGCGGTGCCCTTTCTCTTCCCTCAGCTCCTGCCCAGGTCGGTAAGAAGGGGCTGCAGGTGAGGGGGGGCATTGCCGTCCCGTGTACCTCCGTGCCTGCTCTGCACGGCCTCCTACCACACGCGGGACGCTCAAGCGTAGGCAAAACGGCCCGTGCACCTTCTTGCCGCCCCCAGCAGCGGGGCTGCTGCCGCAGCTCACGGGCAGCCGACGCCGGGGGCGGCTGAGGCAGGCTGGCCGGCCGCCGTCGGGCCCCGGGCCCGCTCTGCCGGCCTGAGGGGTCTCCCTGAGGAGTCTCCGCGCGCGCCCCGCCGAGCCCGCCGCCGGCCTACAACTCCCAGCATGCCGCGCGCGGAACGGCCCGCCGTTTCCCCTTCCCTCCCCCCCCGTCGTGCGCGCGGATCGGCAGTTGCCCGTTCGAACGGGCCAATGGCGGCGGGGGTGGTGCCGACTACAGCCAACGGCGATGCGCCTCCCGGGCGGGGCGGGGCCGAGGGGTGGTGCGGCGGACCAATGGGGAGGCGGAGCGGCAGGTATGAGATGGCGGCGGGAGCACCGGCGCCCGGCGGGCGGCGCGGCGGCAGGTAAGAGCGGGCCCCCTCCGTCCCCAGGGACCGGTATCACCTCACCTCCTCCCCGGGGCGGCGGCGGGGCGCTCTCCCCGGCCCCTCACCCCGTTACGGGTCGCTGCCCGGCCCGTTGCGGGCACTCCGCACCCGTCCGCAGCCCGCTGCTGGCGGGCGGGCGGGCACCGGCCGGCGCACCTCGGCCTCGGCCCGCCCATTGCGGTGCTTCCCCCGCCAGCCGGGCCCTCGCCGTCCCTGCTGCGGCGGGGCAGCCGCTCCCCCGGCCGGGGTCCCCCGACCCCCTGGCGGAGGTGTCGCTGCCCGCCGAGCACCTTCGCTCGCCCCGCGGGACGGACGGGGGCGTGGATCGGGGTGGGACGGTGGGGGCACCTCGGTGCCGCCGTTCCCTCGTCCCCGTGCGTTCAGCGGCTGGGGAGCGCTCCCTGCAGCGTCCCTGTGCTGCATTGCAGGGGAAACGCCGCCCGCTCCTCCTGCCAGGGGAGGGATCCCGCTCCAAACCGCCTGCCCTCGGGCGGGGGGACTGCGCCATAGGGGAGTGTGTCCCTGCGCTTAAGTTAGCAAAGATAAGTGCCTGCCTCTCGGTTCTGCCCCTGCTCTGGCGCAGCCGCTCGCTGCCTGCAGAGATATGAGGCGTGCTGTGACTAGGCTGGCTCATTTCTGCAGCCGCAAAGCGAGACCTCATACCGAGCACTTGGCAGTTGCAGGGTTTGGTAGCGTGATGGCACTCTATAGACTTGCTTCGCATCCAGCCCTCTTTCTCCCTTGTTTTGTCCACTCTACATGCGTTATTCTTGCTTTCTAAAGACACGTACAATGTCAGCTTCACGTAATTCACCTTTAGCATGTACTTTTACATGCATAACCATTCTGTGATTGCTGCCAATAAAATAGTGGAGACTGTATGAGCACCTCATTGGAATAGTGTTGTCGGATGACTGCTAAAAGGCTGTAATATCTCTCGGCCCCCCACACCCCCC
Organism: Aquila spilogaster; assembly: GCA_024606505.1. Lineage (NCBI taxonomy): Eukaryota > Metazoa > Chordata > Aves > Accipitriformes > Accipitridae > Aquila > Aquila spilogaster. The sequence goes on from JANHGO010005643.1 coordinate 16,851, forward strand.
TGGCATGTGCAGCATGGAGCTGCAAACTGAGTACCTTTTGAGTGGTAATTCTTGTGGACTTGCAGAATAAATACAGTTGAGAGCTGATGCTGCGTATCCAGCCTGATTCGCAGTGGTGCTGTCCCATTCTGTGCTGAGTGGGACCCATCCTGATGGCACTTGCTGTGCTAATCTGGGGGTACTGCTGGGTTGGGGCAGAGCATTGCTCTGCAAGGAGGGATGAAGAGATGGTGGTCAGTGTGGCATGTTTGAGCAGGGAGTGCCTAAAATGCTAGACCTGGTCAAGGGATGAGTATGCTCTGTGCAGCTGATACTTACAACACTCTTTTGGATAAAGCATTTTAAACGTGGCCTGGATCAGTCCAAATGACTGCATTCATTTGTTACATGCTGACAGTTGTCCTTAGGATGTAATTCCCCAGCTCTTTATCCCTCCCCTCCCCCTGCAAGGGATTGTGTTAAAGCAAAGCCTGAAGTACAAGTTTTACTCCAACGCTTCCTGTCACCCACAGGTAGCGCTAGCAAATCGATCTCTTGCTTTGCAGGTCTATTACCACAAAGACCACAAAGCTTCCTTGGGGTTTTTTTTGTTTGTTTTTTTTAAAGTATGCTCCACGACCGTGCTTTTGCTGCTATTTCCTCTCATCTGGAGAGAAGTGCAAGTTAGCTAGTAAAGCTTGCATGCTGTGCGTGTGGTCTTATAGCATGCTGACTTAAAGATTAGAAACGAAAGCTGGTTGTCTTAACCTCCTTACCAAATGTTACTGAACATGACAAAAGATGATTTGTGTGCATCTCTCTTCTGTTTGTGGTCTCTCTAACCTCTGCCTGGCTCTTCATAACTGAGAATGATGATTGCAGTGTGCCCGAGTGCTCAATTTCAAAAGAGAAACATCTGTCTGATTAATGAATGCATTTAATGTTCAATTCAAGCAGCACCTAAGCGCTTTGCCAGGCACTCAGTGTTCTTGTTGGCCGTTTGATATGGCAAGGGTGGGATGAGCGGAAGGGAAAAAGCCATGGGCCTGGAAGGCAGGATGTGCTGGTAAAAGGCTTAAGGCATATTGCTAAACTGGCTTGATAGTGTGTCACTGCACAACTGGACATTAAGAGCTCACATTGTAAACAGGCAATGAAAGGAGACACAATTGCCATCTATGTTTTACTGCAAATAGGAAAATGTTCACTGTAAACATGACTTAATGGCAAAAAGTCAGTGACTTGCTGAGGGTCATGCAGAAAAAATGGTTGATTCCAGAGTTAAAGCCAAGTCGGAACTTGCGTTTAACCCCGTACTCAGTTCAAGCCCTGTCAGGTGCACATCCGGACCTGAAATCAAGGCTGTGTTGCATTTGCTGCATTTTTGTATGTTTGCACATAACACCCTGTCCTCATCCGGGGCCTGGGATGGGCTTGGACAACGGGATCCTTGTTCTGCTACGCTTCAGTTTATTGTCTGTTTGCGTGAAGGGGGAGCATTGCTTGCCCACATAGCCCAAAGCAGCGTCTGGATCTCCTTGCCAGCCTAGTCATTGCCTTGTTGCTGTGTGCACATTTGCATGCATATGAAAATGTCACCAGGCTTCGTTAACACTCCTTTAAAGGTGCCTGGGCACTCAGTTCAGTCTGAAACTGAAGCGCTGAGTGCTGGCCACTGTGCTGGGAAATCAAATTCCTTGTCTTAAAGGTCAACAGTCTTCAGTGTGTGTTGGTTTAATAAGTGGCAGGAACAGATGGGAAGGAGACAGGGCAGCATGGAAATGTTGGCTAATATCTAATGGTTGCACTGAAGTCAAGTTACTCTTGAAAATACTGTCCCTCTGTATGCTGGGTTAGGCTCCTGGTTGCAGCTGAGGCCTTGAATTTTCCACTTGTTTCAGAGTTAGCTCTTTTGGCAGGATCTCATTTTCACTTGTTCTTTAGCTGGAGACAGGAATAGGGAGCCGAGGCCCTTTCCTTGGTCTATGCTCTGCTGGGTTCAGGCACAGACCTGCTGTCCTGCTTTTGTGCAGGCTTTCACCAAAACTGTGCTGTGATACTGGGGACTGACACTGTGGGTTCCTGTGTTCCCAAGTCATAGGGGTCTTGGAGCCAGCACGGGTTGAGAAATGGGAGGAACTGTGGCCTGGTGGTGTGATAAATTTGGCTGACCCTTTGTTTCAGAGCTCCACGGGTCTGGTGTGTTCCTGGCCTCTCATCCTGGTAATGCTTTACACTTACCCTTGTGTCTGACAAGAGCATTGGGCCCTTTTCTCCAAGGTGCAACAGCCTCACTCCCTGGCCCTTGGCCTTTCTCACCTCTATGCTAGGTAATTGCAATTAAGCTATCTAGAGTTTCCTCATAATTTTTTTCAGAAACTGTAGATAGTAGGGAATGTGATAAGCTGCTTAAATAATTGCCTGCCAGCTGCCTTACGAGAACTTCTAATGTGTTTGCTTTTGGACTATAAAGCTCTAATAATTTGGAGTCCAGCCAAAAGATCCTTTCTTCTCAAGTGGTAATGTGGCAGCTCTGATTTTCAGAGGCAGGAGGTTCTCGGGGGACCTAGCATTAGTTTCCCTTTTTGTTTTTCTGGAGCTCAGACTCAAGGTTGAAAAGTAGCTTTATGGTTTGGGAGTTCCATATTGGCATTCCTACAGCCCCGCTCGTGAGCTGTCATATAGCAGGAGACAAGCATGCTACGGCTGGCTGTGCCTTGGAGAGCAGCAAGCGTTTTAGGGAACATCCTTCACAAGCTCTCAGGGGTGGCTGGAGCTCTCCTCTCACGCATGTGCCACTCCACATCCTCCTGAGCGGCCCCTGGAGCAGCTCCCTGGGCTCTGCAGAGAAACCACGTGAATCCAGACAGAGATGACCTGTCAGGCGGGATGGGAAGAGAAGCAGTTTCTGATCAGTACGGGAGAGTTGCATAAAGTGACAGTATAGGTTATTGTCATATGAATTCTGGCATCTGTGTACAATATTCCAGTTTTTGATACCCTAGCCTGCCCAAATCCCCTTCAAAAGCAGTAGGCCCCCATTCTGCTCAGTTTTGTGAGTTAATTGGGCTGCTTTGTGCATCTCTGTCTCTCTGGTACTGCATGCTGTGCTGCTCTGTGTCTGGCCCAGCCTGTTTATCTGTGTGCCTCAGCAGCCCTGACCAGATGTCACCAGCTTATTTAAATGCTGGCGTGCATCCAGGTGTGCCTCATTTCAATTCCAGCTTGTGCGAGTTTACACATCTGGAACATGGGATGTGGCCTCTGACATACTCAGTGGTGTCTGCAGAGGATTGGTGATGAGAAGGGATTTTATGTGCTCTCATGCTTTGCAAACACCACCATGATACAAAATACAGATGTAAGCGTGCAGCTTGCCCATTGCACCTCCAGAGCGAAGGAGTGTTGTAGAATTACAAAAGTGTAACGAACAAAAACAAGAGCTGTGACTTCCAGAGTACCTTTGTTCTCTGTATTTGCCAGGCTGTGACCACAAAATCTCACCCAACAGTACTGTTGGGAGCTGGCTGTGGGTCCTGACCCAGGTCTTGGTATCCCCTAGGTCCAGAAAAAACAACAGCAGTCAAGTGAACCTGTGAGTGCCACACAGCACACTATACTCAAATTGCAACGCTTTGCTTGAGCGCTGATAGCTGATGGATGGGATTCCCGAATGTGTTCTGGGCACCAGTTGGTGCTACCAATTTTGGGTGATTATCATCCCGTGGGAGGGCTGGAGGAAAACATCCTTCCTTCCTCACTGGGTTGCTCTGAGTTCCCAGACTAGTTGCTACAATAGCTTGTTAATTTAGCTGTGCTGTTTTTGTGTGATTTCTTTTTTTTTTTTTTTTTTTTAATGTTAGAAATAAACCTGATTGCTGTGGGGCTCCTCTTTATAGATGGTAATTCTGCTCTGACCTGGACACTGGCTTGGAGCTACTGGACTGAGAAGCATCTACATGGTGTATCTTTGCTAGTCTCTGAACTGCATTTTTCCCTGCCTCTGAAGGATGCTTAGGGCTCTTATCTTCAAGTGTAAGGGCAACTATCAGAGGTGCATGCACCAATTTCTGAGTGCTAGAGTCCAAGGAGGTAAAGGTAGGACTGGGCTATGCCTCTTATTAACTTCCAGTACACTCAAAATGGGGAAGTAAAGAAGTTAAAGACATTTTAAAATGAGGAGAGTAAGGGAATGCTATCATTGTTCGCAGTGGGAAAGTACCCATTGGCACACTTCGGGGATATAGCAGACACCTGCGGACCTTGCAGTCCACCCAGCTAGGGACCAAACAGGCAAAAGTGGGAAGACGCTTCCTACCTGGGATCTGGATGAAGTTGAACAGCAGTCAGTTGGCGAGAGTCCATGGACAGATGTTCAGTAAGGAATTTTAGATTACACAAGAAAAGTCTTAGGGTCTATGGGAAGAGGAGGTGTCCCTGCAGTTCGTTAGACTCATAGTCAAAGGTCATGGTGGGGAATTCTGCAGTGCATGGGGAGAAAAGGGCCGAAATCCCTGTCCTAGACAAGGGACACAGCATTCTGGGCAGATAACACCTGGCCCCAGAGGGTACCTCAGATCTATAGCATGTTATTCACAAAGAAAATGGCTTAAATTAGTAAAATAAAGCAAAAAAGATGCATTGTTTTGTCATAACTATATGACTGGGGCAGGGAAAATGCATCAATACAGTTTCTATAGGGACTAGCCCCAGACCCTGGTGACCTTCTCCCGAAGGAGGCAGCACGCCTGCCCGGCATGTTCTGGGTGGTGGGAAGTGGCTGCAGGGCTTCCTCAGGCTGCAACCCTCTCACCCTGCTGTGGGGGTCCAGATGTGGCCACACAGTGCCCTGCAGTGCTGTCAGGCTCCTCCAGCTACCCAGCACTGCTGCTGCCCTGTTGTCTCTGCCTCGTCAGCAGCTCCCAGCCAGCGCCTGGAGCTCAGCTCTTCCCTCCTCAGCCCCACATCCCAGCCGTCCCTGCCTGATAGCTTTCAAACTAGCTCCTTTGTGCTCAGTCCCATGTTGCCCCTCATGCAGAAGCTGGATTTCTTCTAAATATCTGCAGTGTGACCTGATTATTTTTCCTGTCCTTCCTCGCCCTCCTTTTTAATAGTGTCTACAGAAAAGCTGGCAGAGTTCAGTTATATCAGTCATGCTGACTGATACTGCTGCCTCTTCTCTTGGGATTCCTCCTCTTTTCTGTCCCTCCAGCATTCATTTCAGATTTAGCTATCAGCCCTCTAAAGACAGGGTATTGCCTTTGTTCTGTGTTTGTACAGCATGGAGCACAGTGGAGTCCCCAGCTGTGACCAAGGTTCCCAGTGCCACAGTGATAAAAGTGAATAGATCAGTAACGAGAAGAGGCAGCTGCTGCCATCTAAAAAGATTCAGTTTTGGTGCTGGTTTCAGTGAAATCAGGATTGGATCTAAGGCTCCTTTTCTATTGCTGCTCCCAGTAGGGGTTTATATTAAAATAAAGACATAAACTTTAGACTGCATTGAACGTCATGAAAATTGGAGCAGCATTGCTATTTAATGCTGTTAGACTGTGTTATTCTGATGTTAAGGCAGACGTATAAGCTTGCAGATCTTTAATGTAAAACTACTGGGTTTCTGGCGGTAGCTGTGTTTCTGCATTTTTTACGGAGTCTTGGGTAGGAGGCTGAGCTGTTGCACAGCGTGGGATCATCCAGAGCTGTGGTGGCGGTGCTGGGAAGGAGACTTGGTGAGGAGCACCGCAGTGAACATGCGGTTCCTCTCTAAGGTGCCTCTTAGTTCTTTTCCTTCTTCTAGCACTAGAAGGTGTTATAGACGCTCGTGACAAATTGGAGGAGCCAATTTGTATTAAATAAAAGATCGAATTTATTAGCAAGCGATA
>JANHGO010005644.1:0-22708 GCA_024606505.1 Aquila spilogaster
GAGGGAAGGAAGCTTAGAAAAGGGCTCAGAAAGGATGAGGGAAATAGATGTCTGCAACTGTTCCTCGGGCAAGGAAGAAGAGCCCTATACAAAAGGGAAAACATATGAGCCTAGGGAAAACACTGCTACAGATCATGAAAAACATTTACGGGGCTGATCTGGCCCCGTAATGGATACAGAATAGATATAATGCAAGTGCTTCGGAACAGCATTTTATTCAAAGCATAGTCAAACAAGCCTTCGAAGATCCCAGGACCACTTCTGCATATTTTTACAGGTGTCTGGATATGAAATGTGGCCTCTAATAACCACTCACCAGTCCCCAGGTGCAGCCCACAAATTACGCACTGGTTGACAGCGGTCTCAGTGGAGAAACATCACCCAGTCTGAGCCAACTGGATCGTGCAACACAGAAACGCTTTCTGGATTTTCTGACAGTAGTTCGTATTTAAAGTCTTGTGGCCTCCAAAATATGTCACAAAAGGCCGACGTTTCCAAACAATGCTCCTGACAGTAACACAATTAAATAGATGGTTTTGCTTCCTACAGACACGTTCCCTTATCTGTGAAATGGGAACGATGATGTGCTTTCAAAACGTGGAAATTAACGTCTCTTTCACTGAGCTTTACAACTGTATTTGCCTTCTCAGTGTTTACCCCTGAAATGATCGGTACAGGCTGACACAGAGAACTGCAAGAGAACTGCCGGCATGATGCCGCACTTGCAACTGTGTCTGAATTCCACCCTTGCAGGTCAGGTAGGCAGAGCAGAGAGAGAGACACAGATGTAAAAGACCTGTGTACAAAGAGTGGGAAAGCTTCTTTTAGCTAGTGTGACTTCGGATAGGTTTTTAAAATGACTTTTCCAATCTAGCATTTCAAAGCAGAGGGGCAATAGAAATCATGCAAGGATTCTAATCTCAACTGAAAAAAAAATCTGTCCTTAATACTGAAAACAAAGGAGAAGAGCCATAGTCGCAACCTACTCTTCAGATCTCTGGAACACAAATCCTAAAGCAGCGTACTGCAGGTCCATCCCAGATCTACCAGGGGACCTCTGGTCAGCTCCTGGATACCACAGTACCCATGATGGCTCCTTCTCCTTCCCTACACATGCTGTATTTTGGCTTTTAGTCTTCATGTTCTCCCAGAGTATGTACATTTAGCAGCTCGTGGCATGGAGTGAGGGATACAGAGCAGACATTTACAGGTATCTCTGGACTGCATCTGTCAGACAGCTGCCTGCCCTTGCAGAGAACTGGATCTACACAGTGCCTTGTGATCTCACATTTCTTGACATACCTGTCATGTACCTGAGAAGTCAGTCATTTTTTTAAATCCTATCCACCAAGTACCATTTCATTTTTATGGCATGACAAGCTGCATAAGCATCTGTGAAGTGAATTCTCTCCAGTTGAGAGCGGTTATCATCATTGTACCATGCATCCATCCTAGACCATCAGTTTTAGCTGGGAGAGGAGTTGCAATTTCAAAAGACATATGTAGGCTAGTAGTCCTTGGTAAGAGTCCCAGCCAACTCGCTCCTTTTGGTCATTCTATTCATCCAATACCATTTGAGTTACTACAAGAAAAGCATGGCTCTCAAGCATGACTACTGGAAAAAAGCAAAGTTCACCGATCTGGTATTCAAACTGTGTGAAACAAACATCTGTATTCTATAAAACACTGAATGTTCAGATTAAGTTCCATAAAAATCTCACTCAAGAGAAGCAATCACAGTGGTCCAAAGCTTATAGCGTGATCAAGAATTCTGTCTCAAAAGGAATTCGGGTCATGGAAGTCTGAGGAGGAAAATTTTATTTCCCAGGGTCTGCCCTCCGCTGCTTTTAATTCAAAAGCACACGAGTGCTTTTGGTTCACTCCTAAAAAGGTCTTTTCAAAACTGATCCTCCCCTCCCCTCCCACGCTTCTTCAGAGTGTAAAGGTGCTGCCCTTGTGACTGTCCAGCGTGCCCCACAGATTAGTCTATGAGGTAGGTAGTGCCCTACCTGGCCAAATGCACACGTTTTGACCTGCCGAGTACAGCTGCAGCTTTGACAGATGAAAATCACAGCTCAAATCCCTCTTTTCGTGAGTAAATACTGTGCGACTTTTTTTTTCCCTTCTTTGTACTGCAGGGATTGCAACACACAGACGTTACTCATAACCAAAACCACTTCTGCTGGCCAATAAGAGGCAGTTCTCACTGAGTAACATCTCAAATGCTCATGGTTTCACTTCATTGGATCTAGAAGGTACAAGCATGGATGACTGAAGCAGCTAAAGGAAAGGTCACAGCATCACCACAACACAAAATCGGAACAGAACAGCAGCGAGTTTCACTTAACATCAAATTAAAGCCTATTTGTGGGGAATCACACTTGCCTGTTCTTACCTCTAGGGACTGCCAGGAGGATTGGGCTGTCAAGCGCTCTGAAAGCATGAAGTGTGATATTATTTGACAAAATCAAAAGGTGTAAATAATATATGCATATTCCTCTACCTTCGGAGAAAGAGTCAGTGTATTATGAAGTATAAATAAATAATAAAGACACGAAGTCAAGAGCACCCAAAATATACGGCAGAATATATCTGAGCTGCGACTTCGCATCAGCCATTTGGGATTTTAGACACAGTTTGGGGTTTTCTGTTCTGGGAAAATAAAAGGGAATGAGCTCTAAAGAGAAATGAAAGAACTGAAAGATTCATTTGCGCTTGGCTTGTTTTATTATTATTTTAAAATCAGAAGGGAAAAAAAGACCCCATTACTGCACAGAAAGGAAGGATTCACTTCAGACATTCATTGACAACTGTAAGACTGCACTTTATAGCGTTCCTTCATGATCGGCTGTACATAAGCACCCAGTGTTGGACTTCCACTGCAAACATTTCAAACATCCAAGCACATGTGAACAGTCCGCACAGGGTATCTTTGTGACAGTCCCGAAATGTCCTTCAATGTTACCCAAAGAACGAGAAAAATATACGTTCTGAGATATGTTATAAAAAAAAGCAAAAAATGCGATGTGATATTACTTCAAATTAAAATGAAGCAATTTCATTTTATGCTTTATACGCTCTCCAATCCCACTAAGTGTAATTATAGATATCTGACTACTTACAAATCTCTCTGTACAAAGGAAAAAGGAATACAATTCTTAGCTGTCCAAATTACAAGAGACTGTAATATACAAAAGCAATAAACACAGGTTCTGCCAGCAATCAGATAACACTTATCGTAAACAATAGCTTTTGCGATTTATTTGAAACAGGTTCAGCTGCTACAACGTAAAATTTGGTTATTCTTGTTCTCGTGCTGAATTTCCAGCAGGTGGTGAGCACATGATAGGAGTGTTTAACCACAAGAGATTTAGAAAAGGGACCGGTATTTCATTGCATATGAAGTATAACAAAGATTTGTTTTGTAAAATCACTTTTCCATCCCCCAGTGGTCTCAATGAGTTTGTAGTGGCTACTTCTAAAACTTTCTCATTTTTTCCTTCTCGGCTCTCCTGGCATCACGCACAGCTTGATACCACAAGCTGACCAGCATTCAGATGTGACACCAAACCTCATCAGTTCTGTGTGCAGGTTTTGTTGTTGTTTGTTTGTTTTATGTAAATAGGATATAGTACAACTCACTGAATCAAAGAATCATAGAATTGTAGCATGGCCTGGGTTGAAAAGGACCAAAAAAATCATTTAGTTTCAACCCCCTGACATGGGCAGGGTTGCCAACCACTAGTCCAGGCTGCCCAGAGCCACATCCAGCCTTGCCTTGAAGTGTTAACTCCAGGTATGTTTACTCCAGAAAACATGGATCAAGTTTCTTGCAGCAAGTATGATTTACTACAGCTCTGGGAACCATGGAAGAGTTCCTCAGAAGTCTTAACATCTTGCTTTGAGTGAATATCCTGCTATGAAAATGCCCCACAACACAGCTGGCATGGGTGCTGCACTGCAGAATAGTGATCCCAGCATGTCTTTGGTTAACAAGATGGGAAAGTATCTGCAGTGAGGATGCAGACTTAGAACCTTAAAGGCTGGGTAGTACAGGGAAGTCCCTCTATGGATCCCACCTCTCTAGAGATAGAATGGATCCACTTTTCTCCAGGCACATGGGTTCTCCTACCTCTCCTCACTCTCAGCATCCCCTGCGTGGCCTTCATTACCCATCTCAGGGAGACTGAATCCAGAAGGTCCATCTGTCCTTTCCATGAAGACGAGGAATATTTTAACATTAACATCAGTGGTCAAGGATTCCACAGTGATGAAGCCACAAAAAGTGTACTGCATTCTAATGTTATCTCTCTCCCTCCAGGTATACATCACTTTGAGTTGTGAGATACTTAGGGTTTGTACTTTGTTTATTCTCCTAAAGCAGATTAGCAAGAAAATGGAAGGTTAACAGAACATTAAGGCTGAGAATTTAAATGAACTAGCTAGGAAAAACAAGGCTGTAATTCTCATAACCGCTCTACGTCAACCATCTTGCACGTATGCAGAATTCAATATCATTGTAAAGGCTGAGAAATTTATGTTGCAGTATACCTGTAATATGACAGAGTCGCATTTACTGCAGGAACTTTTAATTTCCTAACTTCTACATTAAATTCCCAATATAGTTTTGCACTAGCTGTCTTCTGTTGGTGGTGGGGTTTTTTAAACACTCATTTCCCATGCTTTAAAAATAAATGAATGAAGCAGTGTTTGAATACTGAAATAAATGCAGACGACTTTTGCCAATTTTTACATACAATTTACAGACTAAATATATCAATCCATCTCACACCTATGCCTTTAAAATCAATTACTGAAATAACCACATTTAGTGTACAGAACCCAACAGCACACTTAATTGGAGCCCAGCACATTAGACGTTTAGAGAAATCTTATGTATGTGTGACTAGAATTTCAACAACAGAGATGCTTCAAAAAGCTCACTTATAGCAAAATACAGTTAATGTTTGGAGTGGGAGAAGGGACTGAGTAAGTCCCAATAACCCCCACAAAGAATTCGTCGGTGTTGTGTTTGCCTTTCTCTCCACCCTTCCCCAAACCCTTCCTCAAAGCAGTGAGTAATACAGGACCACCTGACAAGTTTTTTTCTGCCACTGAGTTAATAAAAGCTCATTGCCAAGCGCACAGCAGCAGCTGTCCCAGCCAAGCCACCTACGCCTGCTCGAGAAGCGATGCTTACGTTGACCATAGCTTCACTGTGCGATTTTCTCACGCAAGAACAGAGCCTCTTTCTGTCTGATGTATCTTGAGAGGAATTTCTGTTCTGATTAAACCTCTAGACCCTCCTGCAAATGGCCAGCAATATTCAGTTCAAAATACTATTTTTGGTGGGTTTTTTTTGTAACAACAACAACACCAAGAAAAGCAGGCTTTCTTCAGCAAGACATCAAATGCGAATGCACTTAGTGCAGAGCATGCTTACCTGATTTCTTTGAGCAAAGGGAAAAAAGCCCAGCCTGCAATTGGATTCAGCGGGCTGAGCGTGGGGCAGCACGGCCAGCCCAAGGCAGCAGTTCTACACCTGTGTTTCTCACCTTCACCTTTGTTTCAGGGAAGGAAAGATGCACTGGAAGAGGGATTGAGGACAAACAAGACCTCAGCTGACGTAACCCAGCAGCCATCTTTAACATTCTGTCTTACCAAAACCAGGATAGAGGAACACGCCTACTTAGAACTATCCTCTCACCTGTAATCTGCAAGCTCATCCAAACAGCAAGAAATAGATGACTGTCTCACCTCTACACCAGGAGAACATATTCCAGGAATGACATGGGCATTTTTATTTCTGCAGCCACAAGACACAGAGCAGATCCCAAATGCCACTGAGGGTGCCACATTTGTTCGCAGCTCAGCCCATGTTCAGCAGAGGCTGACCCTGCGAACCATCAGCTGCAGCTCATCGCAGCAGACGTGCTGCACTCCCCCTGATGAAAGTTTAGAAATCCCATAATAACTACAGCGAAAGTGGGTGCTGACGAATGGCAACCTGGGTCACCTTCTCCTTGCCAAACAACACTGACACCTGGCTAGACTCCAGGAAAAGACACAATTCTCTGCAGATGGCTACATCAACATTTAACTGTATGAGCCGTAAAAGAATTCCACTTCTGACTGATTACATATATTATGTGGCATGGACTGCTGCATCCATTCCGTGATTCTGTTTGTTGGGATTCTTTCAGTTTTGTCCTTTGTTTTTTTTTTGGGGGGGGAGAGGTACTGTTTTTTTTTTCCTTTATTTAATCTGTTTAAAGGTAGTCAGCACAGTACAAGCTTAGCTTTCCCCCTGCAGCATTTATTTAGCTTTAAGTTACCTCAGACCAAAATTATTTCACCTGGTTTATATATTACCGTCGAGCACACTGCAGACAGAATTACTGCAACAGTACTATGTAAATCAAACCCACATGTTAAATAAAACAGCAATGCAATGCAATGCGTATCTGTCCATAATCATTCAGCTACCGGCGTCAATCCCGCATTTACCATGTGAATAGGAAGATTCCCTCAGAGCGACAGAATCTTAATTCTTCCTCCCCAAATTCAAACATATGCATTAAGGAAACACTTCAAACATCAGTATCTTTTTCTCCTAAGGCACACTTCTTGTCTGTAATTAGTTTCCATTGGTCAAGTGGTTTTGCTTCTATGTATCAGGCTACAGTAATGTTTTAAGTGATGCTCTGTGATTCATCCCACACCGTCTAATATGATATTTTTTCCCCTTAACCCAGAATAAGAAGGAATGGAGAGAAAGAAGAAGGTAGGAAAAAAAATTGCCTGCAATCATATTGTTACACTGTGCACAGTTTATGGCTGGCACACATCCAGTTTGCAGTTGCGATAAGAAATGTGTAATCCTATTATACGGAGAGGAGTCAGAATGTACAAATAGGTCCTGGAAATAGGAACTTCTCCTGTAAGATTATTCTTTTTGCCATAATAGTTCTGCAAGTAGGTCTAGACAGTAGCTCTTCACTATGCTCCCCACTGCAAATGGAAAGCCAACTGTCAGAACAATGAACCACACGTGAGCTGGGATTTTTGCACTAGACAAGAGGCAGTGCTGTACAGTTACTTACAAGAGAAACATTAATTAGAATGATGGCTACAAGTCCTAGTACATCAAGAGTGCATCGCGTTGTATAAAAAGATCCCAGCTTGCCCTAACGCTACCGCATTCTGCGAGGTTGTCAAATCCTGCACACTAAGCAGTTTTTAAGGAACACGAGCTGCCATGCTTCTCATGGCATTTTGTAGTGTTGTTTCTTTAATAAGACAATACAGAAACCATCTCCCAAGCACAGTGCTATCGGGCTGCTGAAAAGCATGTTCTTGCACTGAAAGCATAAAACCAAACATCGCCTACAAGGTAAGTCAGCTTTCCCGTGGAGTTTAATTCCTGTATAATTCTGACCTGGTTATCTCTTTTTCTCATTTCCTTCACGTGACGACACTGCATGACAATGGGTTTCATTAAAAAAACAAACCGGCTATGAATTCCCTGACTTCCCACACATGTGTAATGCTTCTGACTTTAGACCAGTTAAAATAAAGGACAGTGCTGCTTTCGAAGGCGGTCAATGTTTGCAGAGGGACCATGAGATCCATGCCAGAAGTGGCTGTGTTGCTACGTGAACAGTCACCACTTCACCTTACTCCTGTCTCAAACCACCAAGTTCCTCGCAGCAAAGGGCTCTTGACGTGCAAAGAAGGGCTTTTTCCTAACCAAAAGAATAAATAATTAAAAAACACCCACAAGCACGAAGTAAAGGATGTGGTCATATGGTTGCAATGTATATACAAGTACCATAAATTAGCTCAAGCAGCAGCGAGTACTCTAGATTATTATAAACCCCATCAGAGTGTGGCTGGATTATTACCAGTGCTTGAATTGGCTGATTTGGTGTATTTGCATATACCAAGCTAGACTGAGTATATTTGCATGAAACTGCAGTTACTCCTGTGAGTACAATGTAGGCATTCTCAATAACTACCAACAAACGCATTTAGCATCCTGTCTTCCAACTTGCTGCAGCAGCAGAGAGTTTACAGGTAGGAAATTTAATTCTCTTCAGGGTACAAAAGTGAATCGGAGATGAGAAAAGAAAAAAAAGGCAAAATAAATAGTTCTATTACAATCAAGACACTTTTACATTTATAGTTATACAAAGGCGGTGACTAAATGGTGTCCCAGGTCAGAGGAATACACGCACATTTCCATTAAGCTCAGCAGGAGGATGAGTGCAGACACCAGAATTTAAACATACTACTCGTAAATAACTAAGGTGTGTTGTTTTCTTAACCTTAAATAGCACTCCCCCATTAAGAGCGCTGAATTCTGGCTTTTCCTAGCTGCCATGCAGTACGAGCATCAGGCAGCACAGAGGCTGAGGGCAGCTTGCTCTGAGCAGGGGTCGGTCGAGACGATCTCCAGAGGTCCCTTCCAACCTCAGCGATTCTGTGAGCCTGGGATAATTAAATAATATTTATTTCTCACAAAGAGGTTGAATGTCACAAATTCTAAGTGTAAAATAACAGTGAGGCAATCAGATTAAAGAGATTCTGTTGAGTTAGAGTGGGCAGTAACACATGTACCGCAATCCAATTAGTGAAGAAGCTTTTCCACGTCATTAAAGTGCCTTGTGCACTGAACTACCTTCACCTGACCCGACAAGCAGCGAATTATCTGTTGTAGCTGGACTCTCTTGCAGATTAATTAATGAAAAAACAACAGAAGAAAGAGATGGAAGGGAACTGCACCAAAAAAATGCGTAATTTTCCTACTGATATGAACATAGCACCTTGAACCTAGTAACTTCCAAAATCCTCCAACAGCAGGGAAAAGAGTAATTTGAAGTGAAGAAGACAAAACCAACTGGGTATCTTGAGTCTTACTATAAATTATACAGATTCTCTATTTTATTTGTGAAGTTTAGGTTGTTTATTTTTTCCCCTCACTACAATGTAGCGTTTTTTTTCCAAACAACATGCAGCTATTCGTTAATCCTTGTTTCACTTTAGAGATGGTTTTGGAAGATGGAGAAGTAGACTGGCAGACGTGGGAAGGACCAGTTGCCAGCAACACAGAGCTGCTGCCTCCTGCTACTCAGCACTGGGTGCCTATTGTGTGAATGACCTGAGAATTCTGCTTGGAAGGAATGCAGCGGCACTACGACCGGGAAAAGTCTTTGACACCATACTCAAATGCCAAGCTGCAGAGTCAAGCTGTCCTCTACATATTTATGCAACAAGCAAACATCTCCAGTGCACAGCCCTGGCACTGGCATGCAGCTAACACTGTAATTAAAGTGTATGGTTTTCAGATAAACAGGATCCTCTATCTCTTTATTACTTTCTCATTTCCATAAATGATCTACTAGAGACTGCTACTGTAGCTTTGAGAGATGTCATCATGGTGAAGAAGGGAAAATATTGTCACCTGGAAGGAGCCCACAGGAGTATTCTTGGATGGATACCATCCTACTTTGCTAACGTTTTCCTTAAAAAACTTCTGTCCTTGGTTGGGATATGCAAATATAATTAAGAGCCATTCATGCTGGTGGTTTCCGTGTTGAAATTACATTGCTGTTTTTTGATATCTGGCTAAAGCGCGAGTAACTGGTCTCATTACCAACTCATAGATACAGAGGAAACAGTCTTCTCTTTGGCGAAGTCCTTCAGCTGAGATAAATTGCGCTGCTCTGTGGCCTATGTTTTACATAACAAAATGCGCACACAGACAAAAATAAATTAGTAGCTGGAGTACGCTCATGAGGTGAGATCTTTCCACATCATCATCAACTCCTGACAAAGAGGCTGGTACATTGCTAAAAAATTCTATCTGTAGTTTTCTTGCCAGCTTAGAAGGGATTCTTGGTACCTGCAACACTGCTTAAGCTGTGGGAACAAATACTCCCCTTGTACAATGCCAAATGAAGACTGCAGATCAATTCACCAACTTGCCCCAAGAGGCACTGGGTGGGCTGCGCCCAGCCAGCTTCTGCCTCTCAGGGAGATGCATCCCAGGAACCTACTCCCCTTGGTAGCAGGAGCAGCTTCAAGGGAGGTTTTAGGATATTTTGCATCCCTGGTGTTCATCATACACCAAGAAATGGCAGGGAATGAGACATGACTAAATGGAGACATTGCAATGTCCCTACAACCACAGCAGTTTGCACATCCTCCCCATGACGGTTAATTCCCATTCCTGGTATTGCTGACCTTTTCCCACAGCAAACATGGCTGTTAACAGCACAATATACCTTTTTCATTTATGTTTTAGAAGAAACAGTTTACTTAAATTTTAGTCTATAGAGAAGACCAGAAAAAAAATAATATGTGTTTGCATAGCCACAGGTCATTCAACAAGCTGCATTACACCAGGAAAGCCTGAAGAAAGGCAAAAAGCAATTACATACTCTGACACCGTGTGTGACTTTTTTCTCTTCTGCGATTTGCTTCGTGTCTTATCTCATATTCTGTAAGCACTTTTTACTGTGTTTTAACTGTATAGAATAGAAAAAGGAAGGGAATAATAATAATAAAAAAAAGGCATAAAACAAATAAAAGTGCAGTAATAAATGCGGGGATAGGTAGGTAGTTACCGGTGGAGAAAAGAAAGTTTGTACTCATCCATGAAAAAAGAACATACATGAGCTAAGAACAGTTAAAGACGACCAAAAGACAAAAAACTGCAGTTAACAAAAGATTTCTTTCTGACCAATTGTGACCTGAGCAATTGTAGCAGTAACAACTAACGTTATTCACTGTATATATACCGGGAGAAAAAGATGATAAAACAAAGGCAGAGAAGCACAGAAAAAAAATCGTCAGAAGAAGGTACGTTTTTCATGTTCTCATTCCTCTCAGAAACAGCAGAAGCATACAGTCTATTAGAAAGCTTGCTCATGTTCAAATTGCCAATTTTAAGACTTCAGTCAAAGAATTAAGTATGAAGAAACGGAGAGGGGGGAAACAAGTCCAGCAATTCTCCCTCCCCATCAGTCTGCAAACCAAACACACCCCAAATAACAGATCAGTTGCATTAGTCTCAGTGCAGTTTTCATGAGACTCATTGTTTGAGCTAATTTAATGAAAAGATGGTCCAGACGATTATTATCTTGGCAAAAGGAAATCTGTATAGACAACCATAACAGACTGCCATGATCACTGTATCTTATCTCTTAACTGAAGACACATCTAAAGGAAGAGTATAAAACTCCACTTCGCTAACCATCAAAAAAGTTGGCATCTTCCAACCATGGCCGCAGGCTGTTCAGCCTGCCAACTTCTTGGTCATCAATTCACTTCTGTGAACATGACTATGATGGGTTTGAGCAGGAAAATTTACCATCACAGTATGCTACAAGGACAGCTTAGTCATTGCCTGGATAATGGAGGTGGCATTATTTTACCGCCACACACCAGGCTGGGGCTCAGGCAGTCTGGGCTCCATTCCCAATACCACCATAAATTGTCTTGGAAAACATAGCATTTACCTCCATCTAAAAGGACAATGTCATCCTCAGTTGGTAAGGATTATATGAATAGCTAAGTAGAATGAGATGAGAGAGTTTTAAGGAGTATACAAAACAGCCCAGAGCTTGAAGTTCAGCTGACTACAGAACTCTGCTCTCAAGCCAGAAGCAGCAAGACTTCTATGGAAACCTTCCTGAAAGCCACTTTTGGATTAGGAATATTCCTCAAGACTCTGTAGGAACATAAATCAGTGCTGCTGATCTGCACACTTGCATGGCTTGAAGTATGAACTAAATTTCATTGGCTGAGAATAAATATTTCCATGAGCAGACACTTCTAAATTACAGATGCTTTTGCTTTTTTTTTTTTTTTAAATTATATTTGTGCATACAATTTTTATTTTAATTCTACGCAGCCACAACTGAATGCTTTTTAGTATTGCGCCAGAACATAAATAGAATAAACAAATCCAGTCTCTGCCCAGCAGATGAATGTTTTTAATAGAAAAATAAAAACATCAGAAAAAAAGGTTAAGTGATTTGAGCAAGGTCAGAAAAGCAAAAGCTACAAGTGAAGTCAAGCACATGGTTTCAACCCATGGATTTCAGAGTTCGAGGCTAATGACTTAGCCAAAAGACCTCCTCTTGTCTCCTAGGTATCTGCATATCTACATACACACTGCAGCCTTACACATAAATAGATCTGCTGAACTGGAATGAAGACACTCAGGTTTAATATCTGGGAGGAAAGCTGTTCCAATAACTAGAAAACCAGTCGCTGAAGGTGAAATGAGGCTCAGATCTATTCCTTCTCCAACGGCCTTTGAGACACGACCCAGATTATGGGAAGTTAGATATCCAGTCAGATTTCATCAGTCTGCCTCAGTTGCATCTCTGAAATAGAGATAACACAACACTACCCATGGGTTAGATTTTACAGGAGGTACATGTGCAAGTCTAATACGATTGCTTTGGAGGACAACTACTATAATAATGGAGTTTAAAATACTACTGACCTGTTGTGGTCATATAAGGTAGAAGGAACAGATTTGAAAGCTAAAATAGAAATATAGTCCTTCTAGATTGGTATGTCCATCCTCTCTGCTCATCTCCAGCTTAGAAGGGCATAGAAGTAGAAGAAAGGCCATAAAGCAACAGAAGCAGCCATTAGCTGTCTTCACCTCCATCCCTCCACCACCTCCACCACCAATTTCAAGTGATTTCTGCACTTTCTACACAACACACTGCAGAGGCAGCTGCTATGCTGCTATTAAGTAAGCGTAAGCAATGGGAGAGCAGACATGCTCCTTCCTGAGCTCACCCTTCATGCTGCTGAAGTTTCAGAGCTTCCCAGCCCAAACAAACCCTTCGACATGTTGTAATAAAAAACCGTCCTCATAGCCAAGGATCTGCCCTGAGCCAGCACTAATTAAAATTAATCATTCACAATTATTTTCATGGGCATGTTCAAAAAGAGACACGGGCAGCTTGCTGAATCCTCAAAGTTGACAGACCTTGAAATAGGCTGTGGTCAGGTACAGCGTGTTCCTGGGTTTCAAGCAGTTAAAAACATGCTTTGCATATCTATCACTGTCCTGCTCGCAGCATCCACAGCGCTGACATTCTGAGGAACCTCATTCCCGCAGTCAAACACCTGAGCTGGCACCAGCGTATCACTTATGGGACTGTTAACAAAATAAATCTTTAATTACTACGTCCATAACGACAGAAAACGATTGCTGCCCAGCTGGGACTTAGGGCCACATTGGTATTAATGTTTCTTATTCTTGTTCTAAACTTGAGATTCTTCCCATTTTCCACGCGTTTGTATTAAGTTTTTAATCACCATCTTCTTCCCTTTCAGCTCCACTGGTCACTGCTTCTGCTATTCTGAGGGTGGTGAAGAGATTTCTAAAGCACAGAGTATCCTGAAGGTTACCACGTTCCAAGCTTCAAAACTATTGACGAAATTACATTTACAGCGGCAGAAGAAAGAATAAAATTTGATGCAAGGGATTAAGACTGTCACCTTCTGGAAAACTACTTATTTATACAAGCAATTTTTAGGGACTGAGCATCTACTATTCGTGATAGCAGCCTTGATCAATTCCATCCCTTTGAAACTTATCGTAAAATGTAAGAGTGCACGTCTTACATATATAAAACCAAAATTTGCAGGCACTATATAGGACCAAGATTGTAACCACTGCAGAGAGAAAGCAATCTCACACCTAGCAGATTGCAGATCCCTAGGTATCAACCTGCACACCACTCCTTCCTTCCCATCAGCCGGAATATTGATTTTTACAATACATACCGGGGGAAGAAAAAAAAAAGATTTCAGAAGCTGCACTGAAGGAGGAACATGATAATGGGATCGCCCGCCACCCACCACACATGTGGTGGAATGGAAAGGAAGAGGTGATGGAGGATCCAACTTTTTACATTAATCAACTCTCAGCATGATTTTTAGTCGTATGACTTCAAAGAAACACATATTCCCTCTTTACTGAAGTAGACAAATGCCTGATAAATATGTTTTCCTTTTTATCTTTATAATCTGGAGTGATTTTCTACACTGCATGTAGGTAGGACGCTGTGCAGGAAACAGCTGTGCAGAGCACTGCCTGGAGAGGGAACAGTTACAAAGCACTTCAGAGATTCCAGGCAGGGTTCAGGAAACATCTCTTTAAGAAATTCAGCCAGAGAAGGAGAGGCAAACAGCATAAAACAACTGCAGCACTCAAGTTCAGAAGTTCCCATTGCAGACACTAACACTGCAGTCAGTCTAAAGACATCACCCCCAGATTTCTGTATGTTTTTACCCAAGGCATTAACATTTTTCTCAGCTCTGTATTTACCTGCCTCTCACTGTTCCTTTCCGTTGGTCACCCCAATTTTCAATCATAGCCCTCCCTTCATCCCCTCCTTCCACATCCACGAACATCTGCAGCTCAGAAGAGCAACCAGCATGCCAGCTGCCTTCTGCAGCCATTTCACCATGAAGCCTACTTCCGACTTGCACAGTTTCTATGATTTTTGCCCTCTTCAAAGTTTTGAAGATAATTAGGAGAAAGAACTCAAAGGTGTTCACAGAGGAAAAAACGTGGCAGTCTCAGAACGGGAAGGACACAGTTCGGTTTTGCTACTTTAAACAATGTACAACTTTGCATTTTTGCTCCCGTTTTAAGTACAAAAGAAGCACTCTTGCAAGAACTGATACGGTTTTTGGACATAAGCAAGGCTGGGAGCACAGGAAGAAGTACCCTCTAATACTAGTCCAATCGATGGAGGAAAATAGCTGACCTTTCAGACACAGAAGACTATAGAAATGGAATTTTCACAAAGTGAAGACCATTGGTCTTGACATACATACACATATCTACATGCACATACACGCATAAAACCTTCCTACCTCGCTTTAAAATCTCAGTCTTCCCGAAGCTTGCACGGCCAGTAACAAATGCAGCTTCTTTGGTTGGGGAGAGAAAAACACAGCTGAGAAAAATACTGTGGAAAGACATTAGCAGCAGAAGACAAAGTTTCCTATTACCTACTGTAATTATGGAGAAGTGTTATTTTTTATTCTGTCTCTGCCTAACTTCTCCATTCTTTTTCCATCAGCCTTAAAAATGATTTGGGGATTTAAACAAAATAGGGTCATTTGGGGGGACTGTATGCTTCTGGCCAAAGCCTTCCCTGCTCCTCCCTAGGGGCAAAAAATAAACAGGCAGAAATCAAGCAGCAACAACAAAAGAGAACCGGAGTTTGCAGTTCTTCAGTCCTCCCTTTCCCCCTTCCCTAATGCTAATTCAGAGCAGTTCTTTGCGGAGACTCTAAACACCCACACAACTTTCCAGGTGGGGAAAAACACATTAAGTATATAACAGGAATTTCTTTACCCTTTCTTCGCTAAGTGGCTGGATATAAGACCTGGACAAACACACGGTACCTGTGGCAGAACGGAAAGAGGGTCTGGGACACTGTAAGGGTTTGATGGCTGTGGTGTCTTTTCCGTTGTACCAACCAGTCTGCATAACCTAACAGCATTAGCTTACTAACATATATGAATAGGTGTAAGGGGAAGGAGAGGGAGGGGAAAAAAGCCACTAGAACGTATTCCACCTACGCTCTGTGCTACTAATCACAAACTCAGGTAGAATGAAATCTTTTTTTCTCCTGGTCAAGGATAAATGTAAGAAACAAAAAAAGATGTGATGGGGGAAAAGCATTTATTTACACATTTTTTCTGGAAATCATCATATAAAAAACCTAAAATTAACCACTGCATTTATCAGCCCAGGATGAGGAAAGAGAAAGTGGGCAAAAGAAACTGACTCGGAAAGTGCCACAACATCTTAGAGATGGTAGTTTCAGAGTGGTAAATATAATGCTGGTCTCAGACTGCTAGGAGGATTTAGAGCTAGCTATAAAACACGAAGTGCAGTTAACAGTTGGTGTTGGGTCTGGTGTTAGGTCTAAAAAGCTCTGCTAATCACAAGAAATGTAAAAAGATTAAGGGGTGGTGGTTGCCAGTAAGGTCTTTAAGAGCATATATGTGTTGAAATTCACCGTGGGATTAAAATTCCTCACGTTGAAAAAAAAAAAAAAAGAATTAAAAAAAGGGGTGATAGATCATAAAGGCAGCAGTCAGTTTCACTTTCACTGTCCAGAACCCATTCCCAAGGATTAGAGATTTATGATTGGAAATGAAAAACGTATGCCATGGCTTACAGTGAAGGATCTAGGAGGGTTTTAGTGAGGAGAAGCAAGCATTTGTATTCTGAGACTTAGGAATTAACTACACTACTAAAACCTACTAAAACAGTGGGCTTTGGGAAAGAGATTTCGCTTACCAAAAACCCGCCTGAAAACAGTGGAGTTGCAGCTTCTGAAAGGTACTGTAACACAAATCATGATGGCATCCAGTATCTGCATCCTTTCGGTAGGAAGAATAAAGTGACACCTTCATTTCCTGGCTCCCGGCTGTTTTAGATTTACCTGCGTGATCTATTTATATTGCTACTTGTCAAGGACAAGTTAACCTCCCCATATAAAATATTCAAACTGAAGTAAGAGAACCCCCTGCCCCCAGAAGGATGAAGTAATAATAAAAAATACAGCTTCCTAAAACCTCAACATAAGTATCTTTTAAAGCCAAGATTTGAATTTTGGATGGATTTTTATTAATATTTTTTTTAAACAAGGCACTTTAGGCAATGCAGACCACAGCGTTGCACAGTACAATTCCCTGCCTCGCCTAAGACACGGAGCTCCATCAGCAGTGACCACACTGTTCATTGCTGTCATCTTTGGCCACCACCGCCCTGATCTGCAGAGCAGGTTGTACACCAACAACTGCTTTGCACTGAGGCCAACTAAAACTTGCCTCCCCCTCCAAGCAGCGTTGCAAATATATCCAAAGATTCAGAGCAAAATTCTATTGCTCTGCCACGCCATGAGTATTCCCTTAACAGGTTGCCTGGAGAAGCTGTGGATGGGGACCCATCCCTGGTGGTGTTCAAGGCCAGGCTGGATGGGGCCCTGGGCAGCCCTGACCACGGCAGAGGGGTTGGAACTGGATGATCTTTAAGGTCCCTTCTAACCTAAGCCATTCTGTGACTCTATGACTTCTAGGCACCCTGAGTTCAAATGCTGACTCAAACCAACCTCTTTTCACTCATTAATTTACCTTCTATAAATCTGAACGTTGCTGTTCAGGTGGTTAGGGAATAGCTCGGGATAAGACTGTTTCATCATTTTCATCTCGCTCTCCTTTCAGTCAAGTGCTCCTGGAGCGTATCTGGATTTTCAGAATCCATAAGATTCCACTTCCCTTCTGTTCCCCTCAAATGAGTATTTCTTCCAGATGCCTGTAGCAGAAGCAGAAATCACCATCTTGCAAGAGTTATAAAACACTCATATTAAGTAATAGAGGTGAAAGCAGTGTGTATGATTTCTGCAGACGTCTCTTCAGAAGAACAGACAAATTTATTCACTGCATTATGGAACAGTTTGAGAAAACAAGATCATACAATGTACAGTGCCTCTATTTAAATTGTTTCATTTCTATTCATGAGTGCACTGATTAGATACACTGAAAATATCATCAGTAAGAAATAAATAATTCTGCCAAATTAATAGCTGTTGATTTCTTTTTACCTGAAAACGTAAGTAGCATCTCATTCCCACTAGACAAAGCCGCTATAATTTGGATGCACCAATCTTGTTGGTTCAAGTCTACACGGCACACCCAGACAGGTATTCATCTACATTTCCTTAATAATAAACAACTTCTTTCAAAATCCTAAGCTGTTTAGTGAGTTAAGATTAGCTAATACATGCTCTGCTTGGAGAGGCCCAGTAGCCAAGTAGGTTGGTTTTTGTCTCTGTTGTCTTCTCCAAACAGTAGGTTGAGAGAAACAAATTGCTCCAAATCTGGAGCTTGGTGTAGAAACCGTATGTTAGGGAATAGAGGCAAACTTGCTGTATCAGACAGAATTGATCTCAAGCTCACCAAATGCTCTTTATTTAATAACATCTTTCTGCCTCAGAAATAAACCAGCCAGAAGCAATCACCGCTAGCAACATTAGATAATGGGAGCTATTAACCAGCCCCAAAATGAGGACTCTCCAGTACCTCACACCCTGTGTTTTTCTGGGGAAATGTGGGAAAGGGTGAATATCTGTAAATGGAGTAGAAGGTGTTATTTCTCATGAATATCACACTAATATTTTTCACGTTAAGAAGAAAATATATAGACTAAAGACGCAGCTAATGTGCTTTAAAACAAAACGCTGCAGGATGATGAATGCAGTACGTCTGCTGAGCTTACAAATCTACGAGAAAGCCTTCCATGTTTTTGAAAAATTCATCTAGTTTGAACTGACAATGAATTATTCTCCTAGAAATCAAATATAATTGCTTTAACGTCTCAAAAAAAAATCTAAATGCGCAGCCGAATACCTTTGGAGCACCCAGTTTGCAAAGCAGCCAAGTGATACACCTCCGAGAGCTACTGTTAGCTACTGCAGGCGAGACGGATCAAGGAAATGCTGAGCTGAGGTGCAATTTGACAGTTATTAGCAAAACAGGAGTAATTTGACGGAGGAAAAAAAAATCTGACAAAATCTCAGTTCTCAGCAACAGATTTCGGAAGCCTATTTGCACATAAATTGGAAGAAAACAATTCTTGCATTAGAAACTGATGAAGATGAAACGACATTTCCTAAATCCGAACATATTTGAAATTATTTTCTTTGATTCAAAGCCGATAATCCTGTAACAGGCACTAACTAAATAGTAGCTTATCAGACTTGCTCTGCATGTTGAAGAGACTGCACAGCCAGATCCTGATTTGGGGCCGCTCTAATATCAGAATAACTGGATTTACTGCTATACTCACACCTTTGTTTTTGCCTTTTGAAACGGCTGCAGCACGCAGTGCATTTGGCTGTGTTTTAAGCATTAGCGGCATAAATATCCCCTTGTGTACCGTATACTTCAACACTTCTTGCTTCCCATAAATCAAGCCTCGAACCAATCATCTTTTTGTGTTAGACATTAATGGCAACTCCATTATTCAAATCCAGCCTGTGCAGCTTTGCCTTTCACGGGGACGTAAAGCAGCTCACGAGCAGGCTCACGGCTGAGCAAGGAGCCATTCCGATCTGCCCGGGGTCTTCCTACACCTCCATCACCAGCAGAGATGAGGTATTCTGCATCTTTCAATTTGTCGGTGCAAAAGGCTTTTTAAAAACTTCTATGAGGTGTAACAACATGAAATGATCAGAAAGCATTTTGCGCTCGTCCGAGAACTGCAGCCTTGTGTCACTGTAAACATTGTCTAAGTGTTTTAGCTCAATATCTCCGCTTGCTAGTACGTGTTCTTCACCGCATTATAATTAGACACACAGACAAAGAGACCTTCGGTGTCATTATATCAAATTCCTCTACAAACACACAAAGGTTTTATAGACTGTCGCCTTTTCTGCTTAATGCTACGTTTCCACGCTCAGTGTGGAATGCAGTAACAGTTGCAGGTACCTTCCCCGTGTTTACAGTACCCACCAAGAGCGATTCCAAAACCAAACAGAACAACTCGGCTATGATTTAAGCAGCACAAACCGTTCTCCCATGGGGTTTCTTTTTTTCTCTCCTCTTTCCCTCATCTCTCAGTTCAGGAGGATAGGGAACATGAAAACTAAATGGATTTATGCTTAAATAATTCATCTTTTCAGGCACATCAAACCAAGTACTAAAGTTCATCCACAGGGCTAGCAGCATTTAGCTGATTCCAGTGGTATTTTAAGCAGGGTTCTGGAGAGCTAGTCGCAAAAGGTTGGGAGGAAATGCCGAACAGCTGTGTTGCTGTGCAGTTCAGGACCACGTGCTGTAACCCTACCTAGTCCTACTGAGGACATCCGATGGGGACACAACACCAGCTGTGCCCAACACCGCTGCGTTTCTGAGACCCACTCCTGCACAAGAGATGCTTTGTGAGCAGGGTGAGCTTTGGCACATCCAGGGAAGCCTCAGAATTACAAACGCCGAGCATCGTTTTCCTGCCAAGTGGTAGGAAAATATGTGGCAACATAAAGCGTCTTTAGGAGAGCAGCTCCCGTAGGGCACACATCCGGGCTCACTGACTTGATCCTAGGAGCCAGGTTGCCTTAAAGTAACGTCCCGTGGGGGCTTGGAACTGAAGCGATGGTAGCAACTCGCCTCCTCTTTAAGCAAGGGGGGAAAAACAGAAGGTTTCTTCTGTATATTTCCCAACATCATTTGAAGGAATGATGATGGGTTTCCTAATGCAGGAAGCCTAGTGATATTCCTCTGTAACCTTTGCACTTTAAGTCATGTTTACTGTGCTAACTAAACTGTACCACATTCTTGCAGCTAAAGAGGAAAAAAAATAAATCTGTTCTGCTTTTCGCTTTCTTTTTACTCTCTTAAAAGCCAGAAACTACAAGCTCCAATTCCTGCCATTAACTGCTTGCTTTAACAACACAAGAGGTCTCTCTCCTGCACATGGCTATCAACGTGCTAGAAGAGTCTGCAAAAAGGAGCGAGGGAAATAGGTCTTTCCCACAACTGAGATCTGTTCCCATGATTTATACCAAGAACCTATTCTTGTCCAGACTAAATCAGACAAAGCAGTAAAGAAAAGTAATTAGATTTCAGGATGTAGTGACATCTGACAAGAATTTTAGTAACGTTGCTTGGCCCGTGTGGGAAATGATTGGTCAAAGCAAAGAAAACATTTTGCCACATGGAAAACTTTAAGTGGGTTAGTAACCTGGTACTGTACCAGAGATGAATTTTTCCAGTCAGGTTTATATCTTCAAATTCACTGAAGTGGAGATTTATTGCAGCAAAGACAGAGAAAACCACTGGAGGAATGTGCTGGAAGTGGAGCGGGACAAAAGGAAAACAAACAAAGAAAATACAATATTCTTGGATTTGCAGTGCCTTAACTGAAATGCCTTTGTGTTTCCAGTCTAAATTAACACGGCTCATAGTAATATTACCTAAACCACAAAAAAACCCACAAGATTTGATGAAGTGTTATGTTTTGCAGAATATGTTTTGGGCAAATTTCATTGGAAATAGCTTGAAATGCCTTTAAGAAGCATCGTCATGAAGACACGTTTATTTCTTGTGGTATAATTTGAGACCTTCAGCAGAAAGCAATGTCACTGCAAGCAGTGATGCCGATGGCTCCGAGCCACTGCTTATGCAGTGGAAGGCCTCTTTAAATCAAACATGTTTAAAAATGTCCTTGTTCTAACTTGCGTGTACTGGGCAGCCCATCACAAATTTATGTCCTCACGCTTTGTAGAGTAATGATGTTCATATACCCACATAAGCTGTCTGTGAGCAACACAGACTCTTCCACTTGGCTAATCTTCCCACATAAAAGTTAAGTGCCTCATAGTCCTTGTGTGTGAAAGCCACTCTAAACCAAAACGGACAACTTTTTCTGCCTGTAACATATGCATATTAACACACGCTTGATAAGAAAACGCGCTTTACTTGATTCTGACCAACCACCATTAAAAACAACAGCAACAAAAACGTAAAAACACAAAGGACCACCAGACCGTGGTTCACCATCATAAAAAAAAATGCTTACAGTAATGCCTGTTGAATTGCAAGTCCTGACCTTGGGAGATGTGCAGAACAGCATTCGTTTCCTTCCTTCAAGAAGCAGACGCTGTAGCCCTTCTTTCCAAGTTTTACACTGAAATTGTTCTTACCCCAGCCACGCTGACAGCGTTGCTGTGGAGAAGCTTGCTACCAGGGGAAGCGGAATGTAAAAACAAAGCTGCTCTGACCTTAACAATAATCCTGTTTGCATATTACAATATATTTTTCTACCATAACAAGGCGAAGTCCCTTGTGTTCCGGTCAGAAAAAGTCATCTTCCAGTAAAAGCACACTGTGATCAATAACATTTTCTTAATATATTATATTATCTCTCACTAAAACACTTTTTCATTTGGCATTTCAGGCCGCCTAGTAGGGGAAATTCATGACAAAACTCAAGATGGCAAATGAGATACTGCAAATTAATTCCATCTTTTCGTTCGTGAACATTTGACAAGCCTGTGTCGTCTGACTTCAGCAGAAGCTTTCTCAGCTTTCAAATATACATGAAACAGAAGAATCTGCTCCACTACCATACCGATCTTCACTTCAGCCTGCATAATTTTGTGTTCAAATATGCTGTAGTTTAAACAGCAAACTTTGAGACCGGAATTGGTAGGGCTTAATTTAAATATTAGTTTAGAAAATAGACTAAGTCCACAATAGCAATTGTGAAATCGTATTTTAAAGTTACAGCCCAGAGACTAGCAGAGTGCGGGTACCCTCCACGACTGAATCTGTTTTGCCACGGAGCCATCTGCAATCTGGTCCTGAAAAAGACTACGCAATGAAAATGCCGTTTTGGTACTGGCAAAGTTTGAAGAGAGCTGTGTCATGATGGGCATTACAAGGAAGTAGAGGAATGAATTTCTTATAGAGATAGATAGCAACAGGACAAGGGAAAATGGTTTTAAGCTCAAGGAAGGAAGGGTTAGATTGGATGTCAGGGGGAAGTTCTTCACAGAGAGAGTGGTGAGGTGCTGGCACAGGCTGCCCAGAGAGGCTGTGGATGCCCCGTCCCTGGAGGTGTTCAAGGCCGGGTTGGATGGGGCCCTGG
>JANHGO010005645.1:0-21691 GCA_024606505.1 Aquila spilogaster
CACCCCGATGTTCCAAGACTTGGCGGTGGAAGCTACGGCTGTCCGCTAGGAGACGGGGAGATGGGGAGACAAGGAGAAAAAGAAAAAACACAACGTGAATACACTCATTTACAACAGAAAAAAAATGGACTGTTTTTAATACATTTTACGGAGCATCAGAAGTAGTGGTTAGGCACTAATCAAGTCCAAACCTTCAAGAAAACCAAGGAAGTTTTACTTTTACTGAACTTAAAGGAACCAGGTCAGAACATACAAAAAACAAGCTGACGTGACAGCCTGAAACTCCACACTTCAGGATACCAACAGGATGCGCTGAGAAAGGAAAACTGTAAGTGACTTTAGTCAAGATTACACAGCAGGACTGAAACAAGAACCAGACAGGATCATTGTCCATCTGCTCAGACAGTAAAGAAAAGGTAATTTTTCTTGTTTAGCATTAAAAGGTTTGGCTCTTAAAAACCACACACACCAAAAATAAACTGATTTATGACAACTCGCATTAATATATCTCTATTCTAGTTCCAAGCAGGTGGACAAGACACCTACCTAGATTGGTAGACTATTACACAAGTTTGCAAAGCACTGGGTAGAATAAGGATGTACATAAGTTCTTACATAATGTGTGTGCCTTTTGTACATATATAAGATTGTTTTTCTACTTACTTCTTTTCTTCTTACTTTTCTCATTTACACTCCATGCAAACATTATGACATTTACACGAACGCATTTCTTGGTACATATCCAAACACAATTCTACTGCTTTTTTTCCCACCCCTCCATTAAATGCGCTCCAAATTTATTTTGCTGCACAGAGATGGAAAATTAAGAACAGCAATACCTTATCTCAGCTGATCTAATAACAGGATAATTCAGGTTCCATCTTTTTCGCAGTGCTAGCCTAGAAGGGGCTCCTCTGTGCTGTCACCACTGGCGTGGGGGAGGGAGACAGCAGGTACTTTTGCTGTACGGTTTTACCACCACTACTTCACAAACAGCTTTCAGGCACTGAAACCCTCCCTCCAGTCACTCACCACGTGCAAGGCAGCTCATTATAGCTTGCATTTCGTAACCCAGTTAATGACAGTGAGATACCACCCTACACAAGTCCAGCTGCTGAAGGAGCACAGCACACTGCCAGCACCCACGTCCCACACAGCACTCCTGGCTCCCCCTGCTGCATGTCCCAGCACCAATACCCAGCCAGCAGGCACAACAGTCCTGGGTCTCACCTTCTTGCCTGACCCGAGCTCAGGAAACAAGCATTAAACAGGGGAGAGGGAGCTTTGATTCTAAGCTCACTTGCCACCAAGATTTTAATTAGTAGGTGGTTTTCTTTCAAAACGTGGAGTTTGAGGACACTTAGTGAGATCTTAAGCTATTTGCTTGTCAGCGTGTAGGAAAGCCTTGGACTAATAAGCACACAGGCCGGTGGCAGGCAATGCAAGTTGAACAGGCCCTTCTACTTTTCAACCTAATTTATGCACACATTTCAAGGACAAGTTACATCCCCTTGCAACACAGCAGAGCCTTACTCTTGCTGACAATTCTGCCAAAGAAACGGAGCAAAGAGTTATTTTTGACTCCGAGTGCTAACATCTCTCCCTCAAAACCCATGTACTTGGGACACTCCCAACTGCCAAAACAGACACAAAGCTGTTCTCAGTATAAACTACAGCTGGCTAAAAATGACTAAAAGACTCCAAATGAATGAAGATGCTGGTGGCTCAGCCCAAGGCATTACACAAAATTATCAAGATGTGATTTTTAAACACAGAAAACCAGTTCACAGTAGTAGATGCACCAAGTTTTATCTATTAAAACCTCTCCTAAACTTGTCAGATAGGGTTTATATCAGATAGATTTTAGGGCTGTACATAGTTTGTGATGATCAGCACTGAAAAACTTGAAAGAATTCCGACAAGGTAGGAGTCTCAAGGAGAACTGTACCAGTTCCTTTGTTTTTAAGAGCTTTGTGTAATCTGCAATTTGTTCCAATGTTTAGAAAACAGTTCTGTGCTGACCAAGACCACAAAGCAGCTCACTTAATGTTTTCTCTATTTTCTATATTTAGTCTCAGAGCTGGCAGACCTCTACACCTTTCTGCTTTTAGTCAAAGCTCATCGAAGGCAAGCTTTCTGTCTTTCAGGCCTAACTGCAGTGAGCACTGCCCACCAGACTGGCAGAGCACAACATTTACAAGATGGAAACCAAGGTCAGTCCACAACTGTTTGGTTCTCACATCTTTGCACAGCATAGTGTCATGCCAACAGCGATTATGATAAATCACACAAAGATTATGGGTAGATTATCACTTTGTTATCAGGGGAGCGTCAGCAGGAGGACAGGAGCATCCTTTCTGTTTATGATGGGAATACCATGAAGAAGTGCCAGGAAAGGGATCACTCACCTCCGTAATACAGTCCTGTGGCAGTGCACATTCGCCACTGTCCCTGATACATTCCTGCTGTGCTGGGGCTGCACATCTGAACGCTGACATCTGCGATCTCCTGGGGCTCCAGGGACCTGACCATTACCATATTTACATGGCCAAACTGGTCTCCCCCAACGTACTTCAGACAAACTCCTGGAGGCCATACCTCTGTCCCTGGGATTAAGCAGAGGAAAAAAATTAGTGACAGTGCGCCAGGAAAAGGTGTTATGCCCATTTTTATAAGACTGGATGAAACACTTAATAAAACAATTATGCAATTGTTGAACAGTTAAAGGAATACCAAGATATAAATATCATAGCCAGCAACGCATACAGAATAAAACAGTTTTCAGATAAGGTTTAACTGGTCCACTTTCTGACCAGCAGGCAAAATCACACTTGCATTGAAATAATCTCTAACTCTTCTTTATGCATGAAAATCCTCAAAGTCACAGTGCAACAGCTGCAAAAGAAAAAAAATCAACATAACTGACACTCACATGTATTCTACCAGCACTGCAAGCAAAGAGGTGAGACATTTTTCTCTTCCTCATTTCTGCCTCCCTACACGTAGCTCCTGAGCTTTTTAACATCAAAATATATGTTATTAACTCAACGCGCTGGAAGTGTTTTCTTTCAGGCAGTCATTCCTTTTTCAGCTTGTTAGTCTTGAGAGGAACTCATACTCTGAATTATAATTGAAGAGATAGTACTGTTTTTTAAAAGGATTTGCATCCCTTCCTGCACCAACCCTTCTGTCAGCTTTGCAAAATGGTGGAGATGATTGCAAGCGTATGATTTATTTGTGGAGAACAAAGTTTAGACTGGAGATACTGGGACTGACAGTGCGACCTGACAATCCGTAGAGATTCAGAAAGCAGTTACTGCATGCAAACACAGCCGTTCCCACCAAAGATAACAAGTACTGGGGCAGACAAAAAAGTACTTTCGAGACTCACAAAATAAAGCAGCTTAGCAGAACTTCCTTTTGCTTCTTCTCCAATTTGTGGCAGGCCAAAGAATTTGAGAATACCTCTGCTTGGCTAAGGTTGTAGGAAATAGTTAATTGAAGGAACCACCAAGAAGCCTGGAACCACTCGAAGTCTGTTCTGAGGCCAGAGTGGTGGATGCTGATCTGACCTCATGTTACCTCAAAGAGCATCCTGCAAAGGATGCAAAACAGCTTGTCTGCTAATTTAATCCCTGCGGATACTTCAGTGAAGACATGGCAAGGAATAGTTTTTTAGTCAAGTCCTTATTTATGGAACACTCAATCTAGCAGGGAAATCAAGATATGAGCTAATAACATTGGATATTCAGAGTGAAGAACACACTGCTACAGTTGGAAACACTGCAGAGATAGGTAATTGAAAGAGAAGCTGAGTGATTAGCTGATCTCAGTCTAAGACATGGAGGAGTCAAGTATGAAGTCTCCTCTGAAAAGGTTAGCAGCCCAGCAATAGGGCTTAGTTTAAAAAAACGTGATTTTTATCAGTTAAGGATCGAAGGTGTATAGAATGCTGCAACTAATAAGCCCCATAAAAGAAAACTATCATAGAACTGTAGGGGTTGGAAGGGGCCTGCAGAGATCGAGTCCAAGCTCCCTGCTAAAGCAGGTTCTCTACAGCAGGTTGTACAGGAGACTCCACAGCCTCTCTGGGCAGTCTGTTCCAGCGCTCCATCACTCTGACAGTACAGAAATTCTTCCTTGCATCGGTATGGAACTTCTGCCTGATGCTCCTTGTTCTACTGCTGCTCACCACCAAAAACGGTCCACGCCCACCAACTGGACTCCTGCACTTTAGATCTTTATAAACAGCTATGAGACTCCCTCTCTCAGCCTTCTCTCCTCCAGAAGGAACAGTCCCAGGGCTCTCAGCCTTTCCTCATACAGGAGATGCTCCATGCCCTTTGATCATCTTTGTCGCCCTCTGCTGGACTCTTTTTAGAAGATCCCTATCTTTTTCAGAACTGGGGAGCCTAGAACTTGACGCAGTGCTCCAGATGTGGCCTCACCAGAGCAGAGGGGGAGGATAACCCTCCTTGACCTGCTGGCCATGCTCTGTGCAATGCATGCCAGGATACCATCGGCCTTCTTGGCCACAGGAGCACACTGTAGGCTGACTACTCCTCCCCAGCAGGCCAACCCCTGACCTGTACTGATGCACACAGTTATTCCTTCCCAGGTGCAAGACTCTACACTTGCACTTGTTGAACCTCATCAGGTTCCTCTCTGCCCAACTGCCCAGTCCATCCAGGTCTTGCTGAATGGCAGCACAGCCTTCCAGTGTGCCAGCCACTCCTCCCAGCTCTGTACCATCAGCAAACTTGCTGAGGGTGGACTCTAACCCTTCATCCAGGTCACTGATGAAGATGATTATGTCATTCTATTTTAGTACACTCATCTGTTGGAAGATGATGAATTGCAGTAACCGTCCTGCATGCAGAGCCAGCAGCAGCTGGGGGTAAAGTGGGAAGAAGAAATACATCTTAAATCCTGCTGGTCTTTTAGCACTGCTTCTATTATACAGCCTGGTCTTTGAGCAGACAAGCCAAGCACTATCCTGGAAGATATCAGAGCAGGGTATTAGTTTTTAAATAACACAAAAACCTGGCTGAACCTGGCTTATTGCTTGCGTGCCTAAAACTGACAATCTCCCAGAGCTGTGGTTGTCATACCCGTCAGACACCAAGTGCTTTGGTGACACATGCCTCAGGTATTTCTTGTTCTAGGACTGAAATCATTTAATCAAGGGCTTCTGCAGAGCTGTTAAAAACCTTGGCTTTACTTCAGTTATCTACCTAACAAGCAGATATTATCTAGAAACACCACAGTCTTTTGATATTATATCTTAATTAAACCCTAAAATGGCTTTAATATGCTCTGGTTCAGCTTGAACTGTAGAGTCACAACACAGTATGTGGAGGTGCATTTAACTAAAACATGCCTCAACAACATGGCTTTAACAAGCTTTGGCCTCCAGCACCAGTATTACAGCACAGATGTACTTTTAACAAGTTGGGCTTTAACCCACACAGAAGCCAAAACAAATTTGGGCCTCGCCAGGAGCTCGTGAGTCAAGATGAACTTCTTTTCCTCATTTCAACAGGCCCATGGATTTCGGAAGGTCAAACACACCACGAACAATGAAAAATCGCTTGAACAAGGATGTTAAACTAAGGCTGAATTTGCATTCAGGAAAGAATGCATCAGAGGGACAAGAGAAGGAAGAGCCTGAAAGGAGCTGTGTAGGGACTGTAGTCATAGCACATACAATTTAAGATACTAATAGTGGAGAAATAAGATCTGCCAAGCTTACTACAGTTTAAGACTTTTTTGAGACAGTTATAAGAGTTTTCCTGTCAATTTTGCATATTACAGGAGTTTAAGCAAGCTTTGTTTGTTACCTTTCCATTTTACTAAGTCAAAAAAGGCAGAAAAAAATAAATTGAAATAATTAAATCCTTTTTCTGAATACGATGCATATAAATCAGTGTTCTTACATGCACACTTCTCACCTCCAAAATCCTGATTAAATACTTAGATTTTTAATAGGGTTTTAGCCTCTGTTACACTTCAATATTTAGCACAAATCCGTACTGCAGTTATTTCCAAGTAAAGACGCTGGCACAGCCGTACGTTACTCATGATGATTCATGGTATTATACCTTGTTGTGCTATCATTCTCCTTCACAAAAGTGCAAGCAGGTCAATTAAATTCAGACACACAGGTTAAACACTCATGCAACTTCCTGTCATTGCAACAGTCAAAGACAAGGTATTCCCCTTTGCATCCTCAGATCTCTAACTACATCCCAAAAGATTAAGCACTGAGAATGTGTTTTGCCTAGTCTCACTTCCCAGATTTCAGTCAGTTTTGACTTATCTCATACTGGAACGTGCTCTCTCCAGCTCTGCATTCTCCTAAAGCATGAAAAGACATTCTGCCATAAGTGCATTAAAAAGTAAAGGGTGTCTGCCACATAGCTACCTCTTCTCAGACTGTGGCATCACTGCATCCACTGAGAACGCATTAATACTGAGAGCCCAACCACCAAATGACAGGCACGACAGAGTAATGAGATGTAGTTGTAACGTACATAGGCCAGTCATGAGCTGAAAGGCTTCAAGTTTAAAGGGATCTCTCCACTGACCTGAAAGCGTATTCCATTTGTCAAGTGAACATAAGGCTAGCTAAGGATTCTCAACCTATTTTCAGATTTAACAACTTCTCTTGTTTTGCTTTTTGTAATGGAAGTACTTCGTCTTCTATTTATATGCCTCTTCCTCCAGAAGTTTCCTAGAGCTTTTGTTTCTGTGATGACAGGAAGAAGACGAGCTCCACATCTAGCCACAAAATGTTAGTGCTGACGTAAGAAGGGGAATGCAGACAGGTCAGCAGGCAACCTCCTTCAGTAACAGGGTGGCTCTATTCCAAGGTAGGTGCACATGAACCTACTGCCATGACATCTCTTCCACTAGATCTGCCACCCTATCACATAATACACATTATATGGGTTTTGCTCGAGTCAGACAGACTTACCTGTGTTCTGTATCCTCCATGTTTTTGTAAACTGGGTGTCAGGAGGGATGGATTCTCCTTCACCTATGGTGACATCTTCAACAAAGGACATGGAGGGTACGTTGATGTTTGGACTCTCAAAATCATAATAGGCTCCAATGGCGGCTTGTAGATTCCTAGAAAGCAAAAAGCAGCTTATAATCTTAGGTACAGGTGGGTCAGGTCCTGACAAGTATAGATATTATCCAGATTATATTAGCTCTGCTGCTTGCATTTTCCTAAAGCTTCCATCACTATCAGACAGGGATTTTCCAAGCTAACAGAATTCAAAATACAGCATTTTACTTTCCATGGACACTACTTTGGACCACATTTCTGGTCTGATTCTCATTTTCTTAGAAAACCTGGAAACCTAAGAGTCCTTAAGGCCTTCGTGCCATTAGCTCTCTCTTGAGATTTGACAATAAGCTGAAAAGACAGTGAGGTTAAGCACTGTGCACAGCGTGTAAATAGAGCTGTTTCCTTACTGGCCTTGTTTCCTTAGCTAATTTCAAGAAGACTCAACTTCTGTTTTATTTTGGCATGGAAGGTCCAAAAGACCACGGAATGAACACACTTTGACAATTCTGAAGGCTAAAGGGAATCAACAGCTACAGATAATAACTCAAGCTTTGCTGCTTTTGAAACATACGGTCATATGAGCTATGAGTACCCTAAGACTATTAATCATTAGGCGTCTCTGGATAGTCATGGCTCAAAGGAACTTACAAACCATTGAGACAAGCATTCTTCCTGAATAAAAACAAATGACAGTGGAAGTCTGTGAGGCATTACAGACATTCAGAAAGCCATAAACGCTATTGATTCACGGTCACGGCATAGCTGAAACTCAAACGCTAATTAATCTGAAAAGAGGAACAGTCAAACAGGAAGAGGATCCATGAGTCTTAACTGCCATTCCACGATATACTACTGTGTCATTATGTAAGTGTTTTGGCAAGGCATGTAATTCCTCTGTTTACGCATGTCTGTGAGGTTGTGGCCCTAATTTACATGTTATGAGTAAGTGCTGTGAGAATGGGGCTGAGTAAAATCTCTCCAGAAGCAGTGGGCAAAGCAACTGCTTTTTTTTATTCATCATTACTTTGCTTTTTTAAGCAAGACAAAAAAAAACCTTCCAGAACCAGGAATCACCACCTAAAACAAAAGACACCTAGGAGAAGCTGCACTATGTGGGAATGGTGATTTATTGTGGGTTAGTATTGTTTGGTGGAGTGTCATGTGTCTAAACCAGAGCCAGAAAGCCAAGGCGAAAACAAGAAAAACATTTGCAGCATGACCCTGAGAAAAAGCAAACACAGGGCTTTCTGGACTGCTTGCCAGCTGGAAAGAGCCTTGAAACGGTGAGCAAAGAAACTGCCTCCTGTTCAATTCCTACAGTGCTGAATTAAAAAAATAATCTGACATGGAGTAAAATCAGAAGCACGTGGGAGAGAAGCATCACTGATTTCTCCTCACATGGGGGACCCAGTGCATCCCACTGGGGATGCTGGAGAACACACTCTCTGCCCACCATGGCCACATGCCCTGGCAAAGCCCTCAAGGCCAGGCCCACAGCGAGGTCTGCTGCTAACAGCACACTGACTCTGAGACCAAGGGGAAACAAAAGAGCCGCCCCGTCATAAGACTGCCACATTTAGAACTCTGGATTTCGGACCAGAAGTCATTCCTCAGCCCGAGGCATTTTCTACTTAGGAGTGTCAGGGCTATATTTAAACAGACAGCTCAGTCAAATGCTGCAGGAAGGGTGCATGTCACATTAGCCAATAAATAGAGACAAATGCTCCGTTTTACATCACTGACCGCCTGTTGCTGATACACCGCACAAGATTTACATAACTTGCAAAAGGGCTGTGCCAGGAGACTCCTGTTCACTCAACCAGCTAACGCTACAGCCTACAATTCAGCTTTCACTTTGATTTCTTCCTGCGTTACAGCAAACCAAGGCAAAAGGTATTGTAAGAACTATAAAAGACGGCAATGCAGCTCTTTCTCTTCCTAAGCCACTCAGACATACCACAACACATTGCATGCTACAGCGCTGGAATCGGTTGAAATGACATTTTCTTGACATTAAGAAAGAAAAAAATAAAAGTTCCAAGGGGAAGGTTGCTGCTGTAATCTGCTCTAAGGCAGCCTGCACTGTGTTTTGTTTGCTTGGCTGTAAATACGCTTCAAAGGTAGTGGGCTATTTGTGCACATAGGCTCTCTGCCAACTTTCTTCCCCTCCCTGTGTCATGTTTCATTGCTTGCTTTGCCATTGGGAAACAACTCCGGCCCTCTGCAGCAGATAGTTAGCTTTTAACTCAAGAAGAGTACATGCTGAAAACCAGATTCGCCACCCTTCTGCGATCACATATCACAAAGCCACCTTCCTGCTCCCACTATTTCAATCTGTGTGCAGCAGTTTTGGTTTGGGGGTGAGCACTTGGGCATGCTCCAATACACACTGGCCTTTCCACTAGAGAACTAAAAGGAAGCTTCCAGAAACCGAAGAGAAATTGAAAGTAGCAAGAGCCAAAGTCAGGATGACAAAGCAAATCTGACTGAAGTTCAAGTTCTTCGGCACAGCCAGCACTAAGAGATAGCCACTGAGAGGCCGTATGGCACCGCGCTGCTGCAACAGATACTCACAGCGCTCACATTTGAGTCACGCTCTCCGCTTACACAACCAGCAAAGAAAGCAACGTATCACTGCTAGCTTTGTTTCTGCTCTTTCCAAGAGACACTGCCCCCCCAGTCAAGGAAATTCAGGTATCGGTTTGAATGCAGCCCTTTGCTTGAGGGCCACGTCCAGAGGTCACAGCTGCAAAATGCTCACAGCCTGATTATTCACACGTCCTCGGGACTGAGTATCATTTGTAGGAGTGAATACTGCTGCCTTTCTACTACAAGCACAACAGTAGTGGATTTTACAAAGAAATGCTGCTAATGAGACTTTGTGGTCACAGACACAAGTCCCTGAAGTTTGCCTATAGATATTTGCTGTTATTATTAGGTCTTTACCCTTGTGCCCTAGATATAACTGCACAGCACCAACTGCAGATCCTCCTGGGATGGGCATGAGGAGTTAAAACTAAGAGGAAGGGGCTGCCATTTGAAAGCTTCTGCTCACACATCAATGCCAGCCTCGTTTCACTCCTAGGTGTGACTTGCACCACACTTACCCCCTTTGCTCCCTGCCGTATGAGATCAATTACTATTATAAACCAAACAACTTGGGAACTGTAAGATGAGCATGTCCAACCCAGCCCCTGCAATTTACATGACTGATCCATCCTAATTACAGGGATGGCCGTACTTCTGTCTCTTTCTTAGCACAGCCCTCCAGGTGTCATGCTCTCCCAAATGAAGCAATTCTGCCCTTCCAGGAGGGCAGCAGGACTCTGCCACGCTCACAGAGCAGGTCTGGCCGGGTTCAGCCTCCGCCTCCTGCAATCAGAAGTCACGCAGCAAACACGTGAGCCTCCTTACCACCAAAGCAGCGCTCTGTTTCAGTTCTGAGAGCGAGATTTTGGAAAGAGGGAGGGGAGAAAGCAGCAAATAAAGACTGTAGCTTCATATCAGCAACCAAACCCACTCCAGCTGCGGGTATCCTGCTCCTTCCTCTCCAAAGGCATCACATGACTCAGGTAGCAAGTGTTTTCCCAGCAAAGTGCTACCCGCAGCACGGGAGAAAGTGTTCCTTTTCAAGTCCGTTCTTTCGCTCCTCCGTTCCGTTTCAGGCCTTAGGAGCTAAATTACAATAGCGAAGTTAAAGCCTTCCCTGCTAATAGCTCTGGAGATGTCCCTTAACAACTCTTAAGTGTTTGCAAAGAGGCGGTTTATCTCGAGCCGTTTTTTCCCCGTCCCGTGTTCCTTCCAGACGGCCTTTTGTTATGTTAAACCAATACATTTAGACAGTAATTACTCCCAATTAACTAGGTCACCGCGCAGAATTCAAAAATAAAAGGAACTCTTCCAAATCAATTCACAAACCAGAGCACTCTTCATACAACCTAACGGTTGTGCAAGCGAAGAGCAATATACGGGTAATTGGAAATGATTTTTTGCTTCTAATTGAATCCGATTCCTCATTATGAGAAGGAAGGAACCGGGGCACTCAGGCTTGCTCACACCGGCCTCGAGCAAAGCAGAGCAGATGCAGGAAATTGTATTCGGGTTTGGTTTTCAACCCAGCAGCGTTGGGATCTGAGCTATGGGAAAACATCCCTGTAACACACAGGCTGATTTTCTAAAGAACTTGTTGACATAACCATTCCACTCCAAGGTAACGCTTACAGTAGAAAGCAACGACTCGATAATTCAAATTTTAACTTCAGTTTTACAGGAATCTAGAAGTTTTGTTTTACTGATAAAGTCCTTCATGAACCCAAGTCAAAAGAAGGCAGCCGCTTGTCCTTCAAACACAGCACACAGATTTGGCTCCCATGAGCTCCTGGCACCCTTTGCCAGCTATAGCAAGTGAACGTTCTTCCAGCACTGACTATCCTGAGCTGTCAGGAAAAACAAAGGTTACCCTTCCAGTGCAATACTGATTTAGCCTTCAACTTCAAATCTCACACCGCATACAGCACTTATATCATACCCAGACGGCAACTTGAGGACATTTATTAAGTCGAGTAGAAAGCACTTTGACAAATGGATTCGGTTGCAGAGCGGCTGTAATGAAGTGAACGCCAGGTTACATTGCTCTCCCTCCGAGGAGCTCCTGCTTCAAAGCCAGGCAGCTGCAAGGTGTCAGCGCTGCGCAGCCCCAGCACGCACATATGGCAGAATGTCTGTCATGCCCAGAGCAGCTCAGGGGTTATCTCCCAGAAAGATGCGACACAAAGGCTAAGAGATACAGGAGTACAGTAAAATCCCAGTAACGTACGGCTCTGTGTAGGAGGCTTCGTACTCTTCCCATAACTGAGTTCTTTACAGAACTTTACAGATCTTGCTCTCGTTGCCTAAATGCAATATGCAGTGCAGCACCATAATACCCCATGAGGCGTCCGTGGTTAAAAACCAAACGTGCAAGAGAAGTGATGCCATAGATAGATCATTTCTTCCTCCTCAATAACGGAACTTCTTTACATGGTACAGGTGGAAGAGACTAAAAACATACGTGGAACACATCCCAGAGAGGCAATCCTCAGGCCGCTCCTTTTGCCTCTTTGTACCTTCTTTGGAACTGGATTGATCAGAAGAGCTTCTGCAGTAGAAAGCACCTCGAAGCATTAGAGAAAGCTGAAGGGGAGCAGGAGGGGAGATAGAATCATCACACCACAGGAAAGGCACTTTTACCTGCACTTGGCTTCAAAGGTTTTCAACAGAGATGACACATGACAATTAAGGGGAAAAAAGTCTCATGACATTTTGAAGGGCTGGAAATGATTAGCTTTCGATTAACACCATTTCTGAAAACCAAATTTGTATATTCATTATCTTAAGTCTTGATCTCTCCTACACTAAACCACGAGGCTGAGAAACTACCTTGTAAGACTTCAGATTACCCA
This sequence comes from Aquila spilogaster, assembly GCA_024606505.1. Classification (NCBI taxonomy): domain Eukaryota; kingdom Metazoa; phylum Chordata; class Aves; order Accipitriformes; family Accipitridae; genus Aquila; species Aquila spilogaster. The sequence continues at coordinate 12,517 of JANHGO010005645.1, forward strand.
AAAGGACCACCTAAGGCTTTAAACTGAACTTACACAGCTTTAGAGGGGAGAAAAAGGCAGCTAACTCAGAGCACGTGTATTTTCCTTATACAAAGCCACAGAAAAACATTCCGTTGTTTCAGGTGAAAACAGCCGGTTCCAAATACAAGAGGGATGTTCCAGGAAGTCCACAGAAACCTGCTGTGATCAGAAGCCATGCTGCACTGTGCAGAGATAGCACAAGGAGAAACCAAGAGGCCACAGCAAAGGCACACCCTTTTCAGGACACTCCTAACCACCAGAAAAAGTCACTTCCCCTTATCAGGCTTTTAGATACAAACCAACACAGCAACTCGGCTGTTATCACAGTCCCTGCTCTGGGCTGAGCACTGTCGCTTGCCTAACAGCAGCAAGCAGTCTCGGTGACAGAATCAACGCTACGGTGCCATTCTAAGCCCCCATCCCCAGCAGCTGAACCCCCCAGGTTCAGCCCAGCGGGTCAGGAGCTTCCAGTCTGGGGTGAAACACTTAGAGAACATCCCTGTAGAAGCTGCTCTCTGCTTGCTGTCACTGAAAGCAAGCACCAGCTCTTCCCAGTGGAGAGTCAGCAAGAGCTGCCAATGCACCAAAGATTCTGTAACTGCTAATTCCTCAGCATAAACTATGTCACCAATCTATAATTGTCTGTACTAAAGGGGGGTTAAGCTATAGAAGCTGCCTGAGAACAAGTTCAGGCACATAAAGCAGTCCAGCTGACCTAACATCGTATTGTACCCAATTCCTTCTGCTACAGTTGTCTGATTACAGTTCCATTTCACATGCACCCCGTTTTCAAAAGTTCCGTAGCTAGGAGCACAGCACAATTCCATTACAGTATATTCTGTAGTTAAACACTATATTTGAAGTCCGCTTGTCGTTCAAAATACTCAGGTCAAATGTTTGAGCTATTCTGGGTAAGAGTTGTTAAATCTGTTTCTGTGTTGTCTTTTGTGCCTGTAAGGACAGCAGAGTTCACCTGTTGTTTCAGAGTAAGAACACCACCAAGTTTAAACCTCCATCCTTCCTCCTCTGTAACACTTAACTTCATCAAAAGCCGAATGATCTTTTAAGCCAGGTGCTTCACACTTCTCACTGCACTCACTTCAGCTGGCCACCACCTGCAAGCGTTAATCAGACTAGTGGATTAGAACAGAGAACTTCGAACACTTGCTAAGTACTGAGGTACATTAAGAACAGAAGACTTTGTTTTCCTCCTTAATGATCTGATATAGGAAGAAGAGAAGCAAAGCTGTATGACTTCTCCCCACCACCTCCCCAACAGATGCCCAAGGCAGTACTGAACCAACCCAAATTAGTTTCCAGGAGGTCAGGACTGGAGACCCTCCTCTCTTGCAGACCAAACACGCAGAGCCACGCTGTAATCAATACAAGTGGCCTTTGAAACAGCCAGATGATCAAAGGTTTGTTGGTGCAGGGGCAGATGGCTATACATTCCACCTCGTGTCCTGATAGTGCTTACAAGCTTCAGGGCAGTCTGGCTTTGCACATCTTACAATTGCTCTCTACACAAGCTCATCCCACAGCTCTTGGGAACATAACTATTTGAAGGCTCAAAGAAGATGACTGCGTATTGTACCAGCAAGCGTTTTACATACAGCAAGCATAAAAAAAGCAGGATACATTAAGCTGGGAGGAGGTGAAGACCTTTGGACAACACCTGGTGACCTGTCTGTACCTGAGCTGGAGCTTTTCAAACCCAGGTTCTTCTTGCCATGTGCCTGGAGATCTCAGCAAAGCAGTCAAATCCATTAACAACATGAATGAAGGTGTTCATCACATAAAAAAGCAGGGTCTGGATATCAAGAGCAGGAGTACTAGGGGGCTACTCGTTGTGGGAAACACATCATCTGCAAATAGCTTCTGGTGATTGATTTATGTTAAATTATGCCCCAAGGTTTCACCTGAATGTACTATGAGGATGTGAGTAGCACCTATACTCCAGTACTCAATCTCCAACGTTAACGCACACTTCCACCCCCAGATCTGAGTTTTCCTGAGGGTAGGATCCTAACATCTTTACTAGAAAGCAGAAATTAAGCACCCGCAGTCAGACCAAAAGCAATTACAAACCCCTTGCTAGCTCAAACATGCCTTTGGACCTACAGTCAAGAACACCCACTCCTGGGCAATATAGGTGGTTCATTCAACACTGAGCATCCAAACAGCCAATCCAGGGGGATAAAAACAACAATTTAAGGCAATTAAATAATCAGCCTTTTCTCTGCCATCAACAGAACACAGATTAGAGCTCCGTATTATCAACCAAACCACAGAAACATGACAGCAGACGAAACCAGCTTACAGCTGTAAATTCTCCTAAGCATAACAAAGACAAGAAAAAGGGACCTCTAGAAGAGATCTACCTTAAAGAAGGCCCCTAAAGAGAGTTCTGCCACCAGAAGATCAAAAAAAGATGAGAATTTACAGTAACAATAAAACATTGGGCTTTTTTTTAAACACAATAAAAACCATCAATATTTGGCACGCCACAATTACATGCCAGTATCGCACCTCGTAGACTAATAGAACTCAGCTTTCTAAACAAAAATGGAAGCGTAAACAAACATTACATGTAAATCATTGGAATATGCACGCATAAAAATAAACCTTCCAAATTAGGAATCCCTTCACAGCCAACTGTGCTGCAAAAGGGATGTTCAATCCAGCACCACGAGATCCTTCAAATCACATTAATTTACTTTCCCACGGAATTGAAGAAGCTCCAAGTCTTACTCTCACCCTCTCATTTGGTACACCAGCCAACAAATAAAATTTCCTCTTCCTTTTCACAATACAATTCCCATACCAGCTTGGGAAGAATCCAATGTATTTTACGAAAGGGACCTTAACTGAGTATTGACAATTAAAAACAAAACAACCAAACATGTCCCGTGCAAAGCTTCCTCTGCTCTTACACTTACATTAATCCTTAGTGCTGATGAACAGCCAGGGCTGGGCTGCCATTTAAGAACACTTCTGCTGTGTGGGTGTTTCCAGCACGTCCACAACGCCCTGGTCCCACCTACCCAGGGACCTAGCACTGCTCCTGCATTAAAACACTTGAGCAGATATTCCAGTGCAATCTCATTCAGCACTGATGGGCTGACATAAACAACTCCAAACGTTAAGAAAATAACTTCCCAAAAGGAGTTTCTGATGTAGGAAGAATGAGACATGCCGAGCCTGGACAAGCTCGGACACGCTCCCAGCCACACTGCAGTAGCTGCAGTCAGCACCTACAACTGCACTTCAGCACACATCACTTCTGCGATCCCAATGAGCCTGAGCAGCGTGACCGCGGTGGGATGGAGCATGCTGTTCCGGGCAGGGTGGGTTTTCATCCCAGATGCAATGGCAGCAACACACCCTCAGCCTCTGTTCTCCTCCTGAAGAAGAAATACTTCGGTGCCAATGCATCTGCTAGAAAAGTTCACTTTTAGTTTTACAACAAAAGCCAAAGTTCAACCTTTCACCCAAACTCCAGGACTTTGAACGCTAAATAATGACAACAGGCAGCCTGTGCTTGCTGCTCTGTAAGAACCAGGAGCCATGAGAGGGCCCTGGCAGATATGTGCAGCAGGAAGACAAGAAGTCAGAGCAGCCCACAGTCAGAACTCAGGGTGTAATTCCAAAGAGGCACAGCTGTAGGAAAGTGTTTAATAAACAACAGGGAAAAAGACAACTCAAAGTATTTAACCCGTCTTTCTTGAAGATCAAAGAGCAGACTCAGAAACTACAGATGCACGTGTTCACCTGGAGCACTTCTGCAGCACCGCCAATGAAATTAGCCAGCAGTTCCTCTGCACTGTCCCGAGCCTGAAAAATACTTTGGAAGCACACTGAGCGAGTCCAGGTGAGCTGGAGGAGTGGACTGACTTTTAAAGGCTCCTCATCTGTGTTTCTTCACAGCCAACGAATCACTCTTTCGCCCGAGCGATCTGAGAAAAGCAGATTTAAAACAACCCACCCCTCCCAGCAGAACCGCTGATCTGTTTTAAGCGTTAAACGCAATTCCTAATGAACACACTGGAAATATTATTTCGAAACACATTACAGGTCCGATTACACACAGCACTGTATCTCAAAGGCCTACAACAAGGAAGTAGCTTCAGGCCTGCTGACTATACCATTATCAAAGAGCAGGCTGTCACATATGTGAAAATAGTTTTTGTTTTTATTAATTAACCTCGATGAACGTGTCTAAAAAGGAGAGCTCCAGACCACCAAACAAGTGCCCTTAGCCCTGCTGTGACCTCCCTCACCATTTCCTGCACACCAGCATTAATCCTGAAGCAGAGGACAAGGAAATCATCACGGAAGCTTTAGCAAAAAGGAAAGTGATTTGATGGTCTCATTGAGAGGAATTATCTGCAGGACAGAGTGGTGATAAAAGATTCTGACCCTGATTCTACACCAAGAAATCACCTCGTGTGCCACTGCTTAACATCACCTTGGGCAGTGTGGATAACAGCACTAACTTGCACAGAGTCCTTCAACATGACAAAGGAAAGGTGTGTCCAGAAAAGGAAAACGTGGCTTGGTTGAAGCTTTTCCTAACAACAGAGAACAGGATTGGTGCAGTCAGGCCGACATTGCAACGAGGTGGGAGCTGAGAACGGGGCAGAAGCTGTACAGTACCCATAGCTCAGGGAAACAGCACCCTGGCACCAACAGCCGAGGAGAGCTGGCAGCACCTGTTGGCATGCCTAACCCGAGCCTGGGCTGCTGAAAGGCTACACTCGCACGGGCTGCAAGCCCACTGCAAGAGCCATCACCGTGCAGCCTGAGCTAATCTTCCCATACTGCTGTATACATTACACCGAGTTAAAAGATTTCCTTTTTTACACCACCCCCCCGTCCAACAGGGCTAATTAACTAACCCTAATGAAAAAACCTATTCTGCTTTCAGAAACAGATTCCAGCTGCTGAAGTTGTGAGACTGAAGTCATTTTGATCACTTAAGAGCATCCCTGGAGGTGCTCAATAAATGTTTAGATGTGGTACTGAGGGACACAGTTTAGTGGGGAACTATTGGTGGTGGTTTGGAGTCAGTGATCTTGGAGGTCTTCTCTAAGCGGGTGATTCTAGGATTCTTCAACTGTAACTCAAGCATTTAATGTTTAACAAAAAGGCTCAAGGGGCTGTATGTGTATGTAAGCTACTGTTACTTCAAAAAGAAATTAACTATTCCTACAAGAGAAAGCAACGCTTCAACACAAACCAAGAATGCCATGGTTATACATAGTAACCCCACGAGTAACTTTCCAGGTTCTGCTCGGGTTTCCCCTCCCCAGGAACATCACAGAAAAGCAAAAACAACAAAAATAAAGACACCACAACTATCAGTGTCACGTTGCAAAGCAACGCATGTAGTGCAGGTAACATTATTCATACTACCAAGACCACGTGAATGAGGCACGAAAGCATTTCCTGCCATGAACCACTTCTCCAAAGGAAACTCCTGAACTCCACTGAAGAAGAGGACTTATTTTATATCGCATCAGCTTGCAAGTTACATGGCATTATCTGTTATTCCCTTACTCCCTCTGCAGATGCAGATTTGCAATATTTAATATAGGACTGCAGGAAGAGAGGAAGAGGTGAAAAGAAAGTTTATCAAGTTGTCATATTACTGCTTATTAGTTCAACAACTCCACACAAGTTCCGTTCTTTTCCCAACTGTTGATATCAGGACTTCCAACTCAGACTTCCAGTTTCAAACTGGAAGTTTCTGGAGTTTATTTGATGCTGTTAATGGGTACAATGGGTAAGCAGAGCTTGCCTCAGCATCTCCTGTTAATCATTTCTGAAACTCAACACACTTCACTTCCCTGCATCCTTTGCAGTGACGGGATGTAAACAACAGGAGGGTACACTTTGGTTAGCGCCCGAACTAACCAGGAAAGCGATCAGGGACATATGTTTTATTCCATAGGATCAAGTAGCATTTCCTTAGATTTCTTTCAGTTTTGGATCAGACCCAATACACATAAAAGAAGAGGAATCAATGAATATGAGTCGAACTCTATGTAGACAGAGGATGGAATCAGACACACAGATATCAGGGTTTAGAAAAACTCAAATTCAAAACTACCCACCTCACCATGCCTCTTTCTGTCAGTTCTCCCAAATCAAGGTGTTCTGTGGTTGTCCTGTCTCCTCTGTCTACTGGCAGCTGACCCAACATAGGTTCAACAACCTTATCATTAAAGCTTTTTATAGCACTGAGTTTTCTCTCACTATTTTCTATTCTTTAACATGCAACAAGTGTTCATGTTAAAATATGCAATAAGCATGTGCTTGCATTGAATAAGCATAATACACACTTGCATACGGAATCTGTCAAATCTATTTCAATTGGTTGAGAAAGGATTGTGTGATTTTTGTGCTGTAGCTCTACAGCTAACTAACTGGCAGTCCAGCAAACCCTGCCTTTTTTTTTTTTTTCAGAGCCAGAAGCATTTATCCAGGAGAGGCAAGAGTAAGGGGTCAGCAATAGTTCAAATGCTGTTCCTGTTCCTTGAAGTGTGCTTCAGTTCTTCGGATCTGCTGTTGATGCTTGCGGAGAGTTTTCTTGTTAAGGTGAAAGAGCAAAGAGAAGGGACACAAGGCAGCTCTAGGGAAGGCAGAGAAGGCTTTGGAACAGGGAAGGACAGTGAAAACAAGACTGAAGACTTCATTTGACTTACCATAGCAAACAACTTGTGAGGGTTAGCTATGAGATGAGGCAGTTCCTTCCTCTTCCTTCTCTCATCTACAGAAAATCAGTCTAGCCTGTGCAGACTACTATGTATATGAGCTTAACAGGGATATGTTTCTTATTCCAGATAGGTTTATCATTATTCTTCGTTAAGACTATGGCACCCACTAAGCTTCAGGATCATCTTGTAGGTATTTAGACAAAGAAAAGAGGAAAAAGTAGCTTTCTTGCAGAGACACTTAAGTATATAGCTGGTTGCAGCCGCTCACAAGCCTCCAGCTGCATTTACCAGAGTTATCTATTTATTTAAATAAAGGCATAATTGTAGAATAGTGTCCTGGCCAGTCCAGACATATTTCACTTTGACAGCTAAATAATTCCAGGTGTGTCTCATTTTTTAGATGGAAGCCATCTGAAATCACAAGTTAGCAACTGCCAAGAAGTCTATTTATCTACGGGGAAGCGGGACACTGAGGAAAATGATTCTGCCTAAAATACACAGTACATCTTTAGCATAGCTAAGCTTGAAGCCATTTCCAGACTAGTGCTTTATTAACACAGGGGCAATTTCTCTATTTTACCTGATCTGAAAATCAGATTTATAAGTTTCTTGCTGTATTGCAGTTACGTCCCAAGTTAGGATTCCTAGGGAGGATCAAAGCCTATTGTGGCAGATTCTGCATAAAAAAAAAAAAATTAAAAAATGAAGGTCATGTTCCAGATTTGTGACAACAGACAAATGCCAGGAAAGAAGGACAAATGTGCTCATTGGGGGCAGGAGGAGCATAAGGAAATTGTAAAAAAAAAAGCATTGTGTGGTAATCGGTAATCTCAGCTAACTACTTTTGTAGCTATTCTGGGGGCTGTAATCCTTTACGCAATTGCTGTATTACATATTTCAACATGTACTACTGAATTTTAGGGAAAACAGCTCACAATATTTTGCCTTGCCAACATCTTTTCTTGAAGATGTTTAGCTGGGAGAGAAAGATCATTTAAAAACATGTTGTGATGGGATCATTAAATCTTTTCAAGCCAGACAGGGAGAAAACAAAACCTCAGAGACTATTAATGCTTTGGGGCCTACTTAACAGCATGTTCCGTAATGAAATGCTAAATCAGTATCATTTTGTTTAATCTGCCTTGCTTTGTGGGCCTTTTTCCCCCTCTCTTGATTTTCTCTATAATGCCAATAAACTGGTTATTTTTAAGGAAAACTAACACAGAGGAACAAACTGGTTAAATGTGGAGCTCAACTAAGAGTGCTGAATGACATGGGAGGCAAATCTTGTTTATTGATATGCTTTATCCAAGTGCTTCAAATTCAGAATAAAGTAGCACTTTAAATATTTGAGCTGGGGTTTGAGAGGTATGTAGGAAATATGAACACCCACTTGTAGATAAAGGGATTGCTGGTGATTACACTCTTAGAATGCACATCCCTTATGCAGACCTGAAAATACCATTTTGACACTCTGCAACGTTGTAATCATATCTTTTCATTCTTCTGATCTTTTTAAAACTGTGAAACAACATGTAATTTTTTGAAAAAAAGTTGAAACAATATGATGGCTATTACATGCAGCAGCTCAATGGTTCTTCAGAGCACCTGATGGCCCCTTTTAGGTGTTATCTTTATGCTTTCACTTTGTTGCTTCTAATGAAGATTATCTGGTTATGAACAGGTAGAGTGAGTAAATGTTGATGACGGACTATGACTGCTGTTAAAGGGAAGTCAAATGAAATGTTTCAGAAAATGTTAGTGATCTGTGATCTCCTGAATCAGCCAGACAGAGTGACAAACTGTCATGGGTTAAGTCCAGCCGGTAATAAAGCACCATGAAGCCGCTGCTCACTCCTGCTGCCCTGGTCCCGGTGGGATGAGGAGGAGAAAATACAAAGAAACGCTCATGGGTTGAGACAAGGACAAGGAGGGATCACTCAACAGTTATGGCCATGGGCAAAAGACAGAGTCAACTTGGGGAAAAAAACAAAATCAGTTGAATTTGTTACCAATCAAATCACAACAAGGATAATGAGAAGTAAACCCAAAACTTAAAACACCTTCCCCCTACCCCTTCCTCCTTTCTGGGCACAACTTTACTCCTGATTTTCTCTACCTCATCCCCCCCCAGCAGCGCAGGGGGACGGGGAATGGGGGTTGGGGTCAGTTCCTCTCACATTGTCTCTGCTGCTCCTTCCTCCTCACGGGCAGGACTCCTCACTCTTCCCCTGCGCCACCGTGGGGTCCCTCCCACGGGAGACGGTCCTTCACGAACTGCTCCAGCGTGGGTCCCTCCCGTGGGCTGCAGTCCTTCAGGCACAGCCTGCTCCAGCGCTGGCTTTCCCACGGAGCCCCGGCCATCTTGGGGGGCATCCATCCCCCTGCTCCGGCGTGGGCTCCTCTCTCCCCGGGCTGCAGGCGGGCATCTGCTC